>VYXH01004570.1:124524-144328 GCA_013397275.1 Burhinus bistriatus | reverse complement strand
TTTTTTTTTTTTTAACGCTTGGCCAAATAGTAGGAAAAAGGCACTCTTTGGTTGCACAGCACTGACAGTGGTGTATCCATTATCACAATGGCTTATACAGTCTCAAGTCATAGTTACAGAATTTTTTCTCCGCTTTTATTTATGACCACTTAGGGTGAAATCATATGAAGCTTACTGCTACAGAAATAACTTTCTGTCTCATTGCGGGGGATAGGATGTGTTAATTTATCACCACAAACCCAGAGGTGGTTTTGTTGCTTAGCTTCAGTGGACACTGAGATAACTGTATTTTTCATTGAGAACTATACAGTCGGAGGACGGTTTACCAGCATGTCATGCAACAAAGCGCAGTCAAGGAAGTCTATGTGGTTGTAATACCGTTAGGAATTCCTCAGAACTTCTCTCAGCACTTGCTTGACTGAACAGCATTTGAGACTAGGATTCAGGTCCCGGAGGCTTGAATGGGAGGGCAGTGGGATGCACTCTTGGGAAGGCTGCACAGTACAAGACCAGAATTTTTTTTACATGAGAAGAAATGTCTCTACGTATGCGATAATATTTCACATAGCATAAGTCTTCCAGTAGGGAAGAAGAAAATTCTCCCCCAGTGGCAGACGGTAGTCAGGTAGGGTTGGCATGTGGGTTTTTTCTTTTTCTTTTTTTCTTGTCTTCTAAGACCTTCAGATGTGAAGGGTGGCAGTGTGAAGGTAGTGGATTATCCAGCAGCACCTGTGACAGCAACATCCATTTACCTATCTAGATTATCTGAAGAAAAAGCTTCTCTGTATTTGTGGGCTGCTGAAGGGAAAGAGTGAATGTCACAGGTAGCTCTGGGCTCCCTCTTCATATTTTTCATGTTAATTGATTTGGATGCTGAGACCTCACCGCTTCCCTGCTTTGATGTGCAGAGCTACCTCTTGCTGTCCAGTTTAATTTCATGGTGTCTACTGTCAGCAGAGGGAAAGAGACAGGATCTACTAGCCTGCATGCCTCTGCTCAGGAATGTTGATATTTATGGTGCTATTGGCCAGCGCAGATCCCTTCCACTTCTTGGGGACTGTGGTCATTTTGGAGCAGTTAAAAATGTAGCAGAGGGAAGCTAAGGGAGGAGCTGGATGTTCGTTTTTTACCTCTTGTCTGAATTAGCTGATTGTTTTCTTTTGGAGAGAGGGAGGGGGGCTGGCCAAACGGTGTTCTTAAAAGCAGAAGAGGGACTAAGGTGGTCGCTGTGCTTCATCCTATGGAAGATGGATTTTGAAAGCAAAGATGGGGAGCGTTGATGCGCAGCATCTGCTGTATAGCATGTCTGTGTAATGTTCTATCTTGGGAGGTGTTTATTTTTTTGACATCTATGGGTAGCTTAACTATCTTAGCTAAAATTGCATATGAGAAGAATTGGTTGCACTTAAAATTTGTTAAAATAATACCAGTGATACTAAAAACTCTTGAGTTCTACTTTTATTTTGTATGAGTGACTTGAATTAGCTCTTCTAGGTCATGTTGAAGCTGCTGTTTGTGAAACAGTAATACAGGGTTTCATGTGAACAATGTAAAGAAGTGCTTGGGACAACTTTATCACATAAATTGAAAATTTCATTTCCTATATCTGTTTTGATAACTTGGTTGAAAGGAAACTGAAAATGCTAAGATGTCTTTAATTTATTCTTGCAAATGAGAATTTTGTCCTTCTGTAGTTAAGTGTAGCCACCACTAGCATCTTATTCTTTTTATTACATTCATGGGAGTGTCTATCACTGTGTTGGTTAGAAGATTTAAGTCACTATGCACTCTTTATATATTATTCTTATTTTTACAGCTCTCTTTAGAGGTCCTCAGTAAGGGAGGAGAATGCACCAGCATATTAAAGCTCGGATGTATAAACTATGGCATCTTTATTTCTATCTCTATTTAGAGTAGGATAATTTATTACCATAAGTTAAAGAATCTAGCAGCTAATTAAAATGTATAGTGAATGACATCCTGTGAGCAGTTGTTGTGAGCTTTCTGTTTGTAATTGTAATTGCCAATTTGTGTCCACAAAAAATATATTTCAGGAGCTTATTGTATTAAAAAATTGATGAAAAATGTGTATGGATTTTTAGATCCTTTTGAGTCCTCTTGAAATTGAATGTTGGCATACTTAATTTTATTAGTACTACTGCAGGAATAGAAAACTTGATATGTTTCGTATTTCCCATATGTACATGTTCTGTTTTCTCTGCACAGCCATACCTGTTGCTCCGACAGACCTGGTGAAAAACACTTTGAAGAACATCTAGTATTTTCATAGTTACAGATGACAGGATAAGCGTCAGACTTTTTTTCTGCCAGTCCAGAACTTACTCAGATTCTACCTTCTTGTGTCACTTCAAGCAAACTTAAATTTTGAGATGATCAGCACTGTCATTCAAGAGATGGATGGAATGACACAATTTTGATCTTAAATCAGTTTAATTGTACAGTTGCCGAGTTAAAGTGATTGCTGAAGAAGGCTTTTTTGGCATGCGAATCATTACTTCTCTCCTTCAGCTATCCTGTCTCAGCTGGCAGTCAAACATGCTTTGCCTATCAAGGCAGTATGTCTTTATTAAAAAGGACTTGTTGAGAAACAGCAATAATCTGCTTTTCTTGACATGTTTATGGGTCCACCTTTTAAAAATAAAACGTCAACTGTAGTTATAACAGTCTTTAATACAGATTACACAAAACAGTTCATATTTACTAAAAACTAGCAACCAGAATAATTTTCTTACTATTGTAAGTGTGATGGAGATTATTTTATAATGACATTTTTAAGCCTCTGTTAAGAGTTTTATTGTGGAGTTTTTTTAAGTAAAAATGAACCTTTGACTTTGAAAATGTTAGAAGTTTGTTACAGCTAGTTCGGTGTTCACATCTCCTGAAATGAAGAACAATTTAAAATAACGTTTTGGTCTGGTAATTAATGTAATTTTAGTGAAACTAGGCTGCGGTTATGAGAATTAAAATACTTACCTTGACCTTGCCATTTAATATCTCAAAACAGTAAATGTAAATAGATGAATCTGAAGCTTATGGTGCTGGATAATAATCTAGGTCCAGACCTGCAATCCAAACTCCAGTTTCATGTAATGAAGTTGGGATGAGTTGAGTAGTATGAAATCCTTTGAATTTGTGTCTCTGAATACTGAGCTTCTGTAGCTTCCTTCTGGCTTCAACTTACGTGCAAATTGTGGCTTTTCTTAATATTAGTGACTTAACCTTACTACTGACTATTTGCCTCTTATTGCAGTAAATGAATTTTGAAATGCAGTATGGGGTTTTTTTTCTTGGTATATGTAAAATACACATTATTGTGCATATATTTTGGTTATTATAATTAAAAATACCTTACTTCTAGTGGGTCTTTACAGCAAGGTATTGTGTTTCATCACAGAAAATATGTTGGAAGGGACCTCTGGAGAGGTTACTTAGTCCAACTCCCCTGCTCAAGGCAGGAGTGGCTTAGGGCCTTGTTCAAGGGTGGAGATCCCTCAGCTCTCTGGGCCCTATTCTAGTGTTTGACTACTATGATTGCAATTTTTTTTTTCTAATATACAATTGGAATTTCCCAGGTGGAACTTGTGTCTGTTGCCTTGTCCTTTCTCTGGGCATCTTCAAGAATAATGTCTCTGTCTTCTCTTGTAGTCTCACATTAATTAGTTGAGGACAACAATAAGATTTCCTGCTTGGCTTCTCAAGTCTGAACACTTTCCTTGACATCTTGCATGCCATGTGCCTGGAACCCTGTAGTCATCTTGAGACTTTCCACTGGACTTGCTTTAGTTTATCAAAGTCCATCTTTTTGTGGGAAGCAAGTTTGCCAAAGGAAACTTTTTATCCAAAACAAATGTATTTGTATTTTTGTAAATTAACCTCTGAAGACCAAGTTTTCTAAGCTTTACAATCTGCTTTGTTAGCTAGAACGCAAATAATATATTAAAAAAACGAACAAACAAAAAAACCCAACAAAAACCCACAAATCACAACCACTGACCTCATTTTCATCTCAATTATCATAGAGTGGAAGGTTACACACTTGTATTTATCAACTCTGCAACCCTGAATCATCTGATGAATATGTTTAAGTAGCTCTGATGGTGTCTTGTCTTCAGTGTTTAAAACATCCTTCAGGCAGATCACCACGTAGTAGTTCATGCTAAGACAAAAGGCTGCAAGTCACTTATAGCAGAAGGGTGAAAATGTGTGACTAACTGTTGCTGACAGAAGCCACCCTATAGGGTGCAAAGTAGAAGACTCATCTCACCCTATGTAGCTCTGTGACTTTCTGAAAGACATTTTAGAATCATAGAATAGAAGGGACCTTAAATGCCATCTAGTCCAACCCCCTTGCAATGAGCAGGGACATCTTCAACTACGTCAGGTTGCTCAGAGTGCTGGCTGACCTGACCTTGAATGTTTCCAGGGATGGGGCATCGACCACCTCTCTGGGCAACCTGGGACAGTGTTCCACCACCCTCAGCATAAAAAATTTCTTCCTTATATCTGGTCTAAATCTACCTTTCATCTCCCTTTCTACTCTTGAGAACTTGCAGTGTTATTTGGGAAGAGATAGTCATCATTAAGGGCTTAAGCAACAACGAGCTGCTCTAGGAAATGCTCTGTACTCAGAAAATGGGTCACCTGTGCCATGAATGAGATACTCTAACTAATGTCCCCTGTGTCCTGGCCTGCTGGTGAGAGACTGGCTCCCTCAATTCAGCAGCTGCGGTTGGCTGAGCAACTTAGATGAGTATTTCCTACTATTAACACATTCATGCTAAGTGTTCTGAGGATCTTCTGAACTCGATGCTCACTCCCTGTGCTGCTTTAACACAGCCTGACTTTCACTTTTATAATGGGAGACTCTCTCTGTGCCCTAATATGTGTGTCTGAAGACATTTATGAAGATCTGAAGACTTTTGACAAGATAACGGCGCTTCGTTTAGTGAAAGTGTTGAAAAGGAAATGCCTTCACTCTCCTTCTGTGAGGAAACTGCTATATTGAATGGCATGCAATGCTTCAGATAAGCACATGTGTAACATTGTGTTGATCTTATATGTACAAATCTGTTAAATTGCACATTTTTTTGCAAATAAGTTCATTGAAGGATGAAAGTGCTCTGACTGACATTTCTATTCCACAAGCACTTCATCCTCATAGCATTACAACAGAGAACCAAAGATTGTTGGTGAGTTCCTAACCAAGTTTCCAAGTTCTGAACAGCACAGACAGAAAAAGTAGGGAGTGTGCAGAATAAATTGGAAAAAAAAACCCAAAAACCAAACAGAAACGTGAGAAATTAATCGGTTTCCACTGAAAGGTCACAGCTTTCAGTATACTCCTTTCATATGCTAGTTCAGATTCTGATACAGTCCAGTTTTGCATTGAGGCCTCGTGCAAAATTAATTTTCAGGTGGAAATTTTTACAAATGAATTCCAAGGAAAAAATCTGAGCCTCGCTTAAGAAATCCAGCACCTTTCTGAAAGATTCCCATTTGAATGAAATTGAATCTTTCATTGAAAACGTATTTCTTTTGAAAAACCTTTTGACCATAATTCCTCCCCCCTGTTTCAGGAGCCGTTGTCTCCGCTGGCAGTGAACGTTTCTGTCCTCTGGGAACACCTCCTTGCACATCTCTTTGTAAAAGAAGCATAGTCAAATAATTTCTCTTTGTGCTAGGAGATGTCTCGCATAACACTGAAATTTTTCAGTTACCTGTACTTCTAGAGTTGTCCTGGTCCTTTCTCAATGAGTGTTACATTAATATTTATAACTTTGTGTCTGCAATATGACAAATGTGTTACAAACTCTGTCTAAAATGTTATTTCCATAATAATATTCTCCCTGATTCCTCCCTGTATGTTACTTTTTTTTTTCCTTGTGATGAATAATAAAATCTAGCATTTCATTTTTCCTTAAAAATGATCAGTGGTTGGTGCCAGTGACAGGGTGCTAGTTGGTGGAGACCGAATGTTCAAATATAACAGGAGTGGGCGTTGGAGAGCAGCCCTTTGCAGTGCTGCATTTCTCAGGCCGAGCTAAGTATTCTTGGACTTTTTTTTTAATCATCACTTTGAATTAGGATGTGTTCTCCAATGTTGAAATAAAAAAATCCCATGAATTCTGGCTTAATAATGGGAAATACTATTTCAAATGCCTGGTCCCATTTCAATACTCTTGGTGTATCTGTATTGAACTGAAATGGTGTAAGTCATTGACGGCTTGCTTTGATTTAATAGGAGCGGTCTGGTGGTTGTTTTCAGACTCTTGTAACAGCAACTCTTAAAATATGAGCTTGGCTCTAAATTTCTATCTGATTTTCATAATTGTAAATCGGGATTAGCTTCCCAGAGGCTAATGGAACCACTCCAGTGTAAATATGATTACAAACAGACCTGCTGGGACCCAGCATTTCTAGAGTCAGTGAGGGGGGGTTTTATTTGCTTTAGATGCAGATTGCTAGCAGGCTCTTGTAGAGCGTTACTCTTTTCCCATGGTGATGGGAAGGAGGTGAAGGAAAGCAGAAGACAGGCTCTGGGTACCACACAGCTCCTGGGTGCCTCCCAGCCAGAGAAGGGAAGGAGGCTGAGGAAAAGATGAGAATTGCTACAGTTAGCTGGGATCTGGTGCACCAAAACTAGGAGTCATTTAGAGCATCCTTGACCCTGCACGTGGGGTTTTGACTGGAGAACCTGGAAGTAGGTGAACCTTATGTTCTTTTGCTGCATGATGCAAACAGTGGTGAAAAAAGCGAGAATGTAGATGTTGTTCACAGAATCACCAGGACCCTGGGACCTTTCCTGCAAAGCTGCTTTCCTGCTGGTCAGCCCCCAGCCTGTGCACGTGCCTGGGCTTGTTTATCCCCAGGTGCAGGGCTTCGTAGTTGCCTTTGCTGAACTTCACGAGACTCATCTTTGCCCATTTCTCTCGCCTGCTGAGGTCCCTCTGACTGGCAGCGCAACCATCAATTAATACTCTCATCGTCTGTACTTCCTTTCAGAGTTTATTCCTAACTACAAAAGCAACCTGTGCACAGAAAAGCATAAACTTCTGTTTCCTCTGTTGCAAAGCCCCAAAAATTTGTCTTATTTCTGCAGTGAAAATTTTCAGTGACCTGAAGAGAGGTCATCATCAGTTCTGATGTTGCTTGCAGCAGCAGTGTTTGGCTGAGCTGCCTGGAGGGTACAAGAACCCTGTATAATGCACCTTCTTGAAGTTAAAACGCAGCTCTCCAATATGCATGAGGAACGGTGCGCTCCGCTCCATGACTTTCAAAACCTAGGACTCTCCAGTCTTCCTTTACCTATGGAGGCTATAAAAGAAGAAACATCTTTTATATGTCAATGAAATAGCTTCAGATCCTTACAAATTCAGGCAATCAAAAGTGAAGTGTGTCTATTTAAGAGATGGTAATAGAGAACAAAGGTCTGAGAGGACAAGAAGGCAAACAGTTGACCTTGTATCTCCCTTTCTGCCAAAAAAACGTTCAAATAACTTTTAATGTAATCTTGTTAAAATGACCTCATGAATGCAACCAAAGCAATAATTATGCTCAAGACTGCTCTGAGTGCATTTGTAGGGAAAAGGGGTTATTCAGAACCTAGAAGGAGCTCGCCTGAGTGTAGGCAGAAGTCAAGTTTTCCTAAGCCAAGGGTCGTTACGGGTATTGTGAAACATTTAGTTATTCATCTGTTTGTAGCTCAGGGGATTCATGATGTTCTCTGCGTTGCAGGATATTCAGATATGATTGTCCTTTCCCCAGTTTTTCTGTCTGCACAAAGAACTGAGAAAATACAGCTCTGAATTTCTAAATAATAAGCTCTAGCCCTGGCAGCCTCCAGGGAGGCTCTCTTAAGTGGCATTGGAGGGGAGCTATGGAAAGGAACTGAGGGAGAAACAGATCTCAGATTTCTACCAATATAAAGTAGCCAGCGGCAGGGAAAGGGGAGCACAGCTATGTCATGACAAATACTTTCTCTCTGTATTTTTCCCCTTAGCTTCTCAGTGGAAGCTACGTGTGGAGAAAATAATGACAGTGCTGCTGAGTGAAAAACGGGAGTTGCAGCCGTAGAGTAGAAACAAGTAACCTCAAAAATTCCTTCATGGAGGTGGCAGTACTTCTGCAAAATATCTTGGCTAAATGCTTTGTTAAGAGACCATTTTTTTTCAGGACTGAACTCTGTCAATAAACAAGATTAGATTTGTTTTTCAGACCATCCTTTGTACAAGTATACGTAGTTTTAGCTGCTGGAAGGTCCTTTGCTAATAGGATCGCAGTGCAAGTTTACTGATTGAAATATAATGACATCTCATATTGAATGATTTGTGAGATCTCTCGGGAGAGAGCCCGCTTAGAAAACAGTGATGTCTGACAACAGTACAAAAAGAGCTATTAACAGAAGCTACTAACTGAACTGAGACAGTAACTATACAGGACTAATGGTTAGGTATAAATGCATATACACATAGATGTATATTTATGTTTTACCTGTATATATAGGTGCACACATACATATATATGTGTATGTGTGCATGTGTAAATGATCTATATATTCTGCATGTATTAATTTAGAAAATAGAGGCAATTCCAAATTGAATCCTAAAAACACATTAGCCTAGGTCCGCCTGTTTGGTATTGAGAATGAGAGATAGTATAGCACTTTAGCTCCTGCAGACATCAGGCAATCATAAGCAAACTGTTTCTCCTTTTCTGAAGGTGTGGCCAGTAAGCGGGAGATGTTCTGAGTCAGTAGCATCTGCATGGCAAAAAGCCAACACAAAAAGTGTTACTATACTCCAGTGATGCCGATAATGTTTGAAATCAAGAAGAGAGGCTTGGGTAGTAAAAAGGTATATCAAGCTATAGAAAATATATATGGAAAATATATGTTGATGGTGACAATTAAAATTGAAATGAGCCAAATGAAACGTAATATTTACAAACTGTGACATTATATTGTTAAACATCCTTAAAGGAAAGGGACAACAGGGCACATCTGATGGAAGGGTAGAAAGGAATCAAACGTTTCAGAAAACACTATGAACAAAAAGATTGTATCTGTAACTACAGGGAAAAGTTGCAATGCAAAGTGTCCCTTACACTGTTTAGATGCAAATGTCACAGCATTTTAGAACAAAAATTCAGGTCCAGAAGTCTTTCCATTTTACTGTCTGTGTGAAGAAACATTCAGGAGAGAAATAGAGTGTATGATAATACTCAGATGATAACTATGAACATTCTGAATGGACTATTGTTTTTCTTATTATTCTAAGTAAAAGCATGTAGCAGAATTACTATCTGTAACAACAGCTAGTCAGGTATCATTTGACCAGTATCTGTGCTGACTGGACTACTTACCAAGTATTTTTTGCATTCTTTAATCCGATTTACTTGTTATAATGTATAAAGGATTTTTGTACACTAAAGTCCATGGGAGGCTTTGGCCAGACAGTATCCCGTGGACTACAAGCGCATATCCTTAGGAAAATAACAGGTGCCATTAGCACACTAGTAAAAACCCTTCAGACCGCATGCGTGTGCTGAATTCACATTGTGCCTAATTTGCTGATAAATGTATCCTGTTAGGTACCATTTTCTCTAGATGTGCATTGACCTTTCCTTGGTTTTCAGCGGGAGGTTCATAGTTAAAGTACAAGATAATTAATGGCATAGCTAATCATATCAGATGTTGTACTGGAAGCACTGAGGGTAAAGCAATTAGGGCTCAGCTAAGTACAAGTTAAAATAATCTGTAGGCTAACAACATTGCAGGGATTGTGCTTGGTCACCAGTGAAACTTTGAAAGTTGGTAGGAAGGACAGAAGTGTTTCAAAACAAGCATAAACTCAATGAGCTCAACAACAGTGCTATATCAACCACAGCCCTGAGGAGAAGCTTGAAAGATGCTCTGCTTTTTCCTGCCAGGGAGTCAGGACTACGAAGTTCATCAAATTCATTTAAAATTGAAGCTGATGGCAGGAGGGGGAAGGAAAGGAAAAGGTCATACAACCTTAACCTCTGAAAATTGTTAAGAAAAACAATATGAAGAATGGATTTGGGGGTAAAATTTCACAACCCTTTGCAGAGAACTAGTCTCTGCAGGGAGCAAGACCCTCCTCACCACCCTCCTGTGGCTGAGCAGCTCCTGGTCTTTACCTGGCACAATGACTGAGACGCCACTGATGGATGCGCCTTTGGGCCTCCCTTTGAGGACACTTTTGGTGGGAAAGCTGGCATGCCCATGGCCGCCACCACGTTGTCCCTCTACCTGCTGCACCCTGAAAGGTGACAAGAGCTGCAGAGGGGTCCCCCAGTGAAGGGCCCATCTCCACGGCTGCTTCTGCCATCGCTAAATGCACCGTCCACAGAAGCTACCAGAAGTGAAGGACTGAGATGACGTGCTTTGCTCTGTCCCCCTCTTGCTGCCAGGAGTGCCCAACACTTCCCATCCGCTCTGGGCGTCTTACCCACTTGTCCTGCCAATGCAAAATGCCTTCTTTCAAAATGCCTGCCTTGCCCGATGCAGAGCTACAGCATCTTATTTAAACTCATTTCTTCTTGGTTGCAGAGACACACATCTTGTCTGCATGCACGATGTGTTGGCAGAGAAATGAAATAGTATTTTCCTTTTACTGCTGTTCATTCCAGGTATCTGCATACTCCACGCAGACTCTCCAGTGCATTCTTGCAATATTTTGCAACATTTTGTTGACACTGCCCACATTTATTATTATAGAAATTTCACTGGGAGAGAGCAGCCAATGCAGCAGAATGGTTCCTGTAAATGGTCATGGATCTGGGTGAAACAAGCAGGATGATATAATCTACCATACTAAGTACAAATATTGGGGCAGGAACATGTGAGCCATTAGTGCTATGAAGAAGGAATTCCTATTAGCAAATGGTGATGGAAAAACCTTCACTGTTTGCCTTAAACTAGTTTTGATCATTACCGATCTGCAATTTACAGACCAAATGAGGCTTTTGAGTTGAAAACACTATTTCTACCTTAACATATGGATGTGGAAGCAGAGAAGACACCAGAAGTAGAGACAGATGGCTTGTCATCTCTGAAAGCAGTTCCCTTAGGAATATACCAAGTTTCAAATGCAATGAATACGTGCCACTTGCCAAGATTTGTTAAAGAGCTCCACAACTCCCAGCCTCCAGAGCCGTGCAGACAAGGTCTATGTGAGGAACATAGCGCTCTGGATGAATGTGTTTTGAGGCATCTAAGAGAGTGATTGACAAATCCCATTGGAATATAGAGGGGAAAAAAAGCCTGTTCTAGATGCCTGATAAATCACAGAAGTTGTGCACAGCACTTCCTAGGACAAACAAGAACAGTTTAATTTCCTTTGTGCCCCCTGCAACTTTTGATGGTATGTCTAGCCATGTCTGGCTCAAAAATATGCTGCTAATGTTTTAACAAGGACTTTCTACTGATAAAGAGTGTTGCTGTCCAACCTTCCCGGTTCCACAGTGGTAAATTTCATGTACCAGTGGCAACCTGCAATGCAAAGGTAATAAATTTCTTATTTCTTACTTTCTTGTGTGCACTTTAAAGCAACAACACACTCTAAAATCTTTTACCTTTCCATGCTGAGCCTCAAGAAAGAACTCTTTCAGAAAGGAAAGGACATAGGAATTTCTTAAAATTCTCTTTAGTAAGGGAATTTCAGTGCAGACCATGTTGAACTTCACCTCCGGCACAGCAACGAGTTAAAGACTTCAGGCTAAGCTTCGTGCTGATATATATTGCTGAACTCCAGCTATAACAATGGGGCTTTAGTTTAGCTTGGCAAGACCCTCACTTGCATTCTACCCAAAGCTATGAAATGCTAATATTAGCCCTGAATCCGTTGCTTGTGAGCAATGAGTTTCCAGATTCAATTAGTGTGTCATTATTAATATACACAAGAGACTGATTCTAAGTATCATTCCTAGTGAAAGATAATGACAGTGCTTTTCACTCAAGCAAGGATTGTATTCATGAGATACCCTGCCCTCCAAAAAAGAGACCTTGATACTCCGAATATGTCCATGGTGCAGACTGCAAAAATACCAATTAGCTTAAACATAGCTTAGCTGCGTGTTCAGCCATGGACTGGAACACAGGCGGTGTACTGCCTTGCACTGCATCTCTTGGCAGAAAAGCCATACTCACTGCCTACTTACAGAGCAGATTGGTATGCAGTGGGCACCAAAACGATCTGATGCCACTTTGGGTCGGTCAGAAACGCCACCCACCCATGCAGAAATGCTCGCTCGGGGAGCCCTGGGACAACACTCACCAGCAGAGGTAGCGGTGGCTTGATGGATTTCATGCTGAACAGGAAAAAAAGTCGTCTTTTCTTGGAATATATGTTTTGATAAGCAGCAGCTGCACAGTTGGACTGGAATCACGTGTGAGTTGGAGTAAGGGATGGAGTACGATGACTATCGGCGAGTTCCTCTGACGTTTGCATGGCAATGACTTGTGTAACTAACGTGAGTGGGGGTGCTTGTTGCTCTGCACGATCTCTATTATCGGCTTCTGATGGTTTCACCGGACACATCACTTGCAAAACTCCAGTTTAACAGTGAGCTTTTTTCAGAGACCATTTCCTTCAAGTTGTGAAGCTGCAAGCAGGTGCTCGAGCTGGTAATAGCCTGCATTAGTTTAGAGGCACGTGCAAGGACAAGGCTCCTACCGAGGGGCTCAGCCCTGCAGGCTCTCGGTGCTATGGGCTGAGCTGCTCCGAAACACAACACAGAGAGAAAGAAAACAGTTTTAAAGCACTTCTGTTGCTCCTTGACCTTGAGCTGTTCCTTAGCCTCCGCCTAACTCCAGCAGTCCTTAGGAGCTCAGCTAAGGTACAAGTGCCTCCTATGGCTCACGGTACCATCTGGCGTCTCCACAGCACCGGCAGCTCATCCCCTTCCTTCAGCTCAACTGCACCAGATATCCACACCCGGGAGAAGGGCCTGGGAGCAATTTTACAACTCTGCTATTTCCCTCTGCAGGGGAGTAATGGTTTTTAGGAGCTCTACTGACCCTTTAATGTAACATATTGGCCATTAAATATATACTACAGAACCTGCTTTAATTCTGCCTTTTTGAGTGTGCTTGAGCAGAAATTAATTAGCTATTTTTCATGCCCAGTACTGAATGTGGAAAGTACTACATAAAATGATGATTAATTGTATCAAAAATGGAAAGGCAGTTGAAAGAGAGTGATTTTTGCTGGCAGACAAGGTGCTTGAGTTCATCAGTGTTTCAGTAGGACTTTATATCTGACTTGGCATGCTTTTGGAGAGCCTGTCCTACCAACAACCTCCTGCCCCTCTCTCCATGGCCAGTTCAATCCATCACCTCTTGGAACAGGCAGTTTACATAAACATAAAGAGAACTGGATGTCCAAAAATCCTGTTTGAAAGTGAAAATAACTGTGACAGGTCCTACCTTGTGGGATCCAACATGTAAAGGTGAACTAGTGTGTTTATTGGCATTAAGTAATCAGATACAGGAATAAAGGAGGTCAAATAAAATAATACAAAGGGGCTGTGAAGACGATCAAGGGACTGGAGCACCTCTCTTGTGAGGAAAGGCTGGGAGACCTGGGTCTGTTTAGCCTGGACGAGAAGACTGAGAGGGGATCTCATCCATGCTTATCAATATCTAAAGGTTGTGTGTCAAGAGGATGGGGCCAGACTCGTTGCGGTGGTGCCCAGTGACAGGACAAGGGGCAATGGGCACAAACTGGAACACAGGAAATTCCATCTCAACATGAGGGAAAACTTCTTTACTTTGAGGGGGACAGAGCACTGGAACAGGCTGCCCAGAGAGGTGGTGGAGTCTCCTTCTCTGGAGATTTCAAAAGCTGCTTGGATGCGATCCTCTCCAGCCTGCTCTAGGTGAACCTGCTTTGGCCAGGGGGGTTGGACTAGATGATCTCCAGAGGTCCCTTCCAACCCCTGTGATTCTGTGATAAAACCTGTATCTTGCTTTGATACAATCATTTGTTTTGCAGCATAAATCCAGTGTGCTTACACAGATTTTTCCTGAGAAGATGTGTTACACAGAGGGCACTTCATCCGTATTTTTATTCAGGAATAAGGAAATAGAGTTTTTAGTACCACTGTGGAAATGAATTAAAATTTCTTCTTTGACACAGGAAAAGGAAAGACCAATTACAAGAAGTTTTTCCAGAGATAAAAATGAAAGATGGGTGGTTTGTGCCAGTCCCCCAGCAGACAGCAGCACCCTCCTGTTCAGAGGGATTCTTCCACAGGGAAAAACTTCCCCTGTTAGCATCTGCCCAAAGTTGTTTTTTGGAGAGTAAAATTTCCCAGTGGGCCTATCCTGCTTTCCTCAGGCATATTTGCACTGGCAGCAGATCATTTTTTGTGTTCCCATCAAGAAGCAGAGAAATAAGAGAAGCAAAGGAAAGAGCCATGTCGAAATTCAATCCATTCATCCTTCTTGTCATCCCTGTGCAATCAAGCTCTCTCATATTTCTCGAGGAGACATGAGGGCCATTTAATCCCTTGGAAGGAAGAGGTGATGAGCCAGAAAATGAATGAGTTATCAGCAAATGCAGACAATCCATGGGAGAACAATGCACGCAATGTTGACCTTGTAGTAAGATAATTTGCGTGTGAGATGTGAAACCAAAAGTTGACATTTTTTTTTCCTCCTTTAGTTTTAACTCGAAGCAGTAAGGAAGGAACTACAAGCTGAAAGTCTACTGAAAAATGATAAAAGAAAAAAGCCTACTTAAAAATAGCTCGATACGGTCCCTCCTCTGAGCAAACAGAGGAACATCCCTCATAATCTGAAGTAGGTTCATATTTATTGCCACTGCAGTGTTCATGGGGTTGGGTAGTAAAACTCCCCCCTCTTCTGCACGTATCTTACCTGGTCAGGCTGCAGCCTCCGCTGGATAAGTGACTCCTGCCCTGCATTTCTGCTGTGCCAGCGGCCTTGCCCAGTGCTTTGTCCAGCCCAAGCCTAAGCCACAGATGAGATGAGGGTCCTGCTAAGCTGGCAAGAGCACAAAGCTGGCTGCCTCTTAAGTTCTTCAGTATCGCTTGCCTCTAAATCCCCGTTTACATTTCTGAACAGCGGCAGTCCGTACATTTTGACTTGCACATTTCTTCCAGCGCATCTGGCCATCTTGCTGGCTGCCGCCCCAGTTTGAAGTTGGCTTTGCCTGTGGTGGATCCTTCAGCTCATGTTGGATCCTTATTCCATAACTGGAGTCTTAAACTTGGTCCTTACATGCACACGGGTTATCAAGTGGACACAAGTGTCTGCAGACCTACACATTTTCACACAATATGCTGATAGCTTGGTCTGGTCTTCCACTTGGGAGAAGTGAAAGACTAGAAAAGAAAACAGGGTGAGGTGGTCACAGCCCCTTTGCAGGCGTCCCATAGCCATCCTGCTGTTCAGAGGGCTACTGGGAGTTTACACAGTCTTGGACTTAAACAAGTTGAATTTCCATTTCCACTCACAGCCTTGGGCTGGTTGCCAGAATTTTATGCTTGGACAGCCTGGGTTAATTATTCTGCCACGTCGGCCTTTGAAACCAAATTTCAGAAGTTTTCTCTCTCAAACACTTCACTTGTCTCTATTAATGTTGTCAGATAATTTATGTTTTGTGAGAAAGCAAAATACGTTTAACAGGCTCTAATATTGATTAAAATCTTTCATTGTATTTTTATTTTGTTGAAATGGAATGAATGAAATGTTTGCCTACAAACCTCTCTCAGCACTTCACACGTAACCAAATGCTGTTAAAACATGACATCCCAGAAAGCAGAGTAACTGCAGATATTTTTATTGCCCAAGACATCTAATGTGTAAATTACTGAAGAGCAGATGAGACTGAAAAAAATTCTTTCAGATTTAATAACATGGAATATTATCAGCAGCACAGGTAGGG
Source organism: Burhinus bistriatus (assembly GCA_013397275.1). Taxonomy (NCBI): domain Eukaryota; kingdom Metazoa; phylum Chordata; class Aves; order Charadriiformes; family Burhinidae; genus Burhinus; species Burhinus bistriatus. The sequence goes on along the minus strand of VYXH01004570.1, from coordinate 128,375 downwards.
TTTTGTTTTAATGGGATTTTTCACTTGTCAATTTTAAAAAAAATAAATCCATAATTTATAGGCAGGACAGCTGCCACAAAATAAGATGCCAAGAAAAACAAACCCCTGTTTAAAATGAGAACGGTTATCCTTTTTCTTCATTTCCATGCTTAGCAGCATTTAATTCCTAGAACTATTCTGGTTCTGATTACAATTTACATCTAATCATAAAATCATTCTCTTTGGAAACTCTGTCTTTTGGCATGTTGTATAACTAACATTATTCATGGAAATCCTAGCGCAGTTATGTGCCCATCAATCACAGCTCCTTTTGGTTGGGTTTTTTTTTGAGGTTTTTTCCTTCTTTCTTCTCTTGGTTTATTGGTTTCTTTTCAGAAATGGAATATTGCGTGACAGCTCCATTTATATCTGATGCAGAACATGAAATTGTGACATTTCTATTATCTCATAAGACTTAGGATGTAGTAGTTGTGGTGTGTTCTTGCAGAAACTATAAAATTACAGCCAAAACATTTATATGAAATAAATTCAAGTGGTCTAATTAACATAGCAAAGTCAACACACATTAAGACTGAACTTCATTCAAAATGTCTCATTAAAATATAACTAAAGAATTAGAATAAAATCCTCAAACTGTTGGGAAAAAAAAAAATGTTACCCAAATACATTTACACTGATGATTAAAGTACAGTTTCTACTATTACCAATCAGCACAGCACCGTGTTTTCTCTCCAGTACAGCTGAATCATAAAACTGTAAACTCATCTATACGAAGTGGCTGGGACGGAACTGACAATCCAAACTCTTTCAATCCAATCTTTGTATATAAGAAAGAATAAGGTAATATTACACTGCCGTCGAGTTCCTTTAGAAATGAAGCTCTGAAAAGAAGTTGAGCCAAAACTCACGTTTTGGTCAGGCTGATTATATAGGAGCAAAAATTCCACCTTCAAATAACAGCCTGAGGCTTCCAGACAAGGGCAGAAGACAGGACGAATCCAGTTACGTTTAGCAAACCGATCTGCTAAGGAAATTTTCTATAAAAGTAGCTAGGTTTATACAGAAGTTGATAGGGTTGTGCCAACAACCAGCATCCTCTTTCTGGACATTATTCTGCTAAAATTGGAGCTGTACTAGTGTGTAGAATAGGATCGGTTTTCTGCAAACTGAGTAGCCAAACAAGACAGCAAATAAACTTGGTCTTTATAAAATTGTTAACTATCGCTTTACTATCAGCAACCACTTTTTTTGTTTCTTCTCATTTTCTTTCCTATTAGTGCCATGCAAATCATGGAGGACTGTAGTATATTTCATTATGCTATGAAATTTTTTTGAGCTAACAAAAGTTTTCTCAAGCATCTTAAGAAGTAAGAAAGGGATTTCCATCTTCTTTTTCCCCAACACTGTTTTAGCAGTCTTTTTCTGTAACACAACCCATTAGTAAAGCCATCATGGAGCTTCAGGGGCAATTGCATCTTATATGGCTACCTTTATAAGCTGCAGCTGGGACTCGTTGACTTCAAAGCAGGAAGATCAAAAAACATAACCCAAATCAGCCTCACGTCTCCCTTTTGACTGCTCTCGTCCTTTGTGTAACTAGCGAGCACGTTTGTAACTTCCACTGGTGCTCTCTGACGTGCGCTTTGGCACGTGAAGTAAAGCACCTGAGGACATGCAGAGTCTGTCTCGCCCCCTTCTCCCTTCCCTCTGCCTTTCACCTCCTGCAGTGGAGCAGATTCATACAATGGAAAAGAATTCAAAATGCTGAAGCCTGTATCACTCCTAAAACAACACTGGAGCTACACTGATTTACACCACCAGAGGACCTGACACGGCTTGTCTGCAGAAAGCTGTATCTCCTACAGCATGCTCCCCTGGCCCTGAACATCTGAGGGACCAGCACTACACAGCTCACTGGTCAATGTAAGACAGCTGCGCTGCTCCCTCTCATCAGCAGTAAACCAGATGGCTATGCTTGCACATGGGCCCTCTTCTCCAAGCAAATAACAGACACAGCTTGATGGAGAGTACCCGTCAGGGTCCTGAGGGCACTAACAAGCCTTAATGGCACCAGACAGCCTCACCTGGGGCCTCCACCCCGAGCCCTGGGCTCAGGGACTCTATTAAAGCTCAGCCTGGGCTTGTTACTCCTGCTTGAGTGATGCTGTAGGAGGGTGATACTGTGGGTTTCTAGCTCAGCCATAGCAGTTTGGCTGTGGTGCTGTTGGCCTCAACTCAAGCTTACTCTCTACCTTAGCCTCTGCCCTGTCTTGTCACTATGGGCTGCCTGGCAATCACTGGACCTGATCCTGACCTATGGATTGAGTTCCTAGCCAGACCTGGGATCAGCCTTAGCACTGTAATATTGCATTATGATAGGGGCTCTTTGTTGGACCTGGCCACCATCTCTGGCCCTGGTTGGTGAGGCCTCTGCCCTGGCAATGCCCTGTAGCTCCTTGTCCTTTAGGGACAAGCCAGCCCTCACCATGTGCTGGCATTATGCTCCCAGGTCTGCTTCTGATCTGATGTGCAGAAGGCTTTCGACAGGTTGCTTTCTTTCTCCTTGTGTTGTTTTCACCATCTTCAAAAGGTAGGGCATCTACTGACTTTTCTTAAAACTTGGGAAGATCTATAAATGAAAAGACTTGTATAAGAGTCTCAAGCAACCTGATCTAGTGGGAGGTGTCCCTGCCCATGGTGGCAGGGCTGGAACTAGATGATCTTTGAGGTCCCTTCCAACTCTAACCATTCTAAGAGCTAGGAATGTACTGTAATTAAGCAGAGCTTAAATGTGGGATACGAGCTGGATGTGGCAGTTTGGAAGATACCTCTTGGGGACTTTTTGGTTGCTGACGAGTTGTTAAAGACAAGTATTGGAAGCTTGTGACCACTGAGAACTTGCTTTTATAAGCAGCAATGCATACAATAACTAATTCTTAGAATTCACCAAAGTGTTTCCCTGTTGACACAGAAAGGCAAGGAATTGCATTACCACTTTCTTCTACTGAGTGAAGTTTAGGAGTTTGCTGGTTATGTAGGAAGGACCTCATCCAGCCACTTGAAGCTCACCTGACAGCACAAGTCCTAAGGAGAATGAAGTGTCTTGAGTTGCAAAAATCCATTTAACAAGTAGTTTGTTTCTACATGTGCCCTGCACAGGAATACCCCTGTAAATTGTATCTAATGCTAATCTTAAAACTTAATGGTGTAGGGAGGATGAGAATGCTGTCACCTGTTAAAGAGTATTTGACCAGTTGGAGTCAAAGCCAGGCTGAAGTAAGGGGTATACATTTAACAGGTTATTTTTGAAGACTGGAATGATATACTAAAGTAGTGGTGGAGATTTTCCCCCAAGGGCAGCCTGAAAGTCAAGATCCGATGTCATCCTTAAAGGCAAGGTTTAGTTAAAACTAGAGGAGACCTGTGGCCTGCACCACAGTGACGATAATCCTTTCTGGCTTTAGATCCATGGGTATATAAATCCCGAGAATAACAGAGCTCATGTAACTATTGTGCACCTTCATCAGTCACCACGTGCCAGGCTGCTCTTGCTGATCGCAAGAAGCTCATTTATTCCATGAACAGCCACCCTAATTTCAGGTCTGCTAATAGTAAAGTGGATCCATCCGTATGGGGAGTACTTTGCTTTGCTTGGCAGCTGCCCAGATGGCAACCACAGCCTGTCCCAGGAATGTTTGTTTAGTTCTCAAGTCGGCTGTGTTTCATCCTCTTCATTGCAAGAAAACGTGAAGAATTCCTTGCAAGAAAGCACACAAAAACCCGCACTCCAATGCGTAATACTTGTTTGGTTTGGGCATTGTAATGTTTTCTGCTTCTCATGGCTTTTGATG
>VYXH01004570.1:94265-124305 GCA_013397275.1 Burhinus bistriatus | reverse complement strand
GTGATGCCCTGTAGCTCCTTGTCCTTTAGGGACAAGCCAGCCCTCACCATGTGCTGGCATTATGCTCCCAGGTCTGCTTCTGATCTGATGTGCAGAAGGCTTTCGACAGGTTGCTTTCTTTCTCCTTGTGTTGTTTTCACCATCTTCAAAAGGTAGGGCATCTACTGACTTTTCTTAAAACTTGGGAAGATCTATAAATGAAAAGACTTGTATAAGAGTCTCAAGCAACCTGATCTAGTGGGAGGTGTCCCTGCCCATGGCGGCAGGGCTNTCACTGGACCTGATCCTGACCTATGGATTGAGTTCCTAGCCAGACCTGGGATCAGCCTTAGCACTGTAATATTGCATTATGATAGGGGCTCTTTGTTGGACCTGGCCACCATCTCTGGCCCTGGTTGGTGAGGCCTCTGCCCTGGCAATGCCCTGTAGCTCCTTGTCCTTTAGGGACAAGCCAGCCCTCACCATGTGCTGGCATTATGCTCCCAGGTCTGCTTCTGATCTGATGTGCAGAAGGCTTTCGACAGGTTGCTTTCTTTCTCCTTGTGTTGTTTTCACCATCTTCAAAAGGTAGGGCATCTACTGACTTTTCTTAAAACTTGGGAAGATCTATAAATGAAAAGACTTGTATAAGAGTCTCAAGCAACCTGATCTAGTGGGAGGTGTCCCTGCCCATGGTGGCAGGGCTGGAACTAGATGATCTTTGAGGTCCCTTCCAACTCTAACCATTCTAAGAGCTAGGAATGTACTGTAATTAAGCAGAGCTTAAATGTGGGATACGAGCTGGATGTGGCAGTTTGGAAGATACCTCTTGGGGACTTTTTGGTTGCTGACGAGTTGTTAAAGACAAGTATTGGAAGCTTGTGACCACTGAGAACTTGCTTTTATAAGCAGCAATGCATACAATAACTAATTCTTAGAATTCACCAAAGTGTTTCCCTGTTGACACAGAAAGGCAAGGAATTGCATTACCACTTTCTTCTACTGAGTGAAGTTTAGGAGTTTGCTGGTTATGTAGGAAGGACCTCATCCAGCCACTTGAAGCTCACCTGACAGCACAAGTCCTAAGGAGAATGAAGTGTCTTGAGTTGCAAAAATCCATTTAACAAGTAGTTTGTTTCTACATGTGCCCTGCACAGGAATACCCCTGTAAATTGTATCTAATGCTAATCTTAAAACTTAATGGTGTAGGGAGGATGAGAATGCTGTCACCTGTTAAAGAGTATTTGACCAGTTGGAGTCAAAGCCAGGCTGAAGTAAGGGGTATACATTTAACAGGTTATTTTTGAAGACTGGAATGATATACTAAAGTAGTGGTGGAGATTTTCCCCCAAGGGCAGCCTGAAAGTCAAGATCCGATGTCATCCTTAAAGGCAAGGTTTAGTTAAAACTAGAGGAGACCTGTGGCCTGCACCACAGTGACGATAATCCTTTCTGGCTTTAGATCCATGGGTATATAAATCCCGAGAATAACAGAGCTCATGTAACTATTGTGCACCTTCATCAGTCACCACGTGCCAGGCTGCTCTTGCTGATCGCAAGAAGCTCATTTATTCCATGAACAGCCACCCTAATTTCAGGTCTGCTAATAGTAAAGTGGATCCATCCGTATGGGGAGTACTTTGCTTTGCTTGGCAGCTGCCCAGATGGCAACCACAGCCTGTCCCAGGAATGTTTGTTTAGTTCTCAAGTCGGCTGTGTTTCATCCTCTTCATTGCAAGAAAACGTGAAGAATTCCTTGCAAGAAAGCACACAAAAACCCGCACTCCAATGCGTAATACTTGTTTGGTTTGGGCATTGTAATGTTTTCTGCTTCTCATGGCTTTTGATGTGTTGGTGCTCAAGATCTTAAGTCTGTAACAGAAGGTCCAGATGTTTTGAGCCTCATGTTCTGCAGAATAAATTTTTTGGTGGTCTTTTTGGCTTATGTGTCTGTTACACAGTTGACCCCGAGATTGTCCACTGGCTTGATAACTGTACACCGGTTGTTTCTTTAGGCTATGACAGCCTATACCTACTCCTGGGGAAGTCAGTGGCAAGACTGTCAGTGAGGTTAGTGTGAACAAAATAGGAGAATTCCTTATTCAGGAATAATTTTGGGCAGCTCAGTTATCCCACTGAGGTGCTATGACTTTTGGTCAAATTTTCAATACTAATGAAAGCATTCTATAGCCCCAAAACATCAAAAAGTGGGAAGCTGCCCAAAAGCCCAGACAATACGATACAAGAAGATTAAAAGATAGAAGGGATTAAAATGAAGCAGTTGCAGCAAAATATCCCGGATAATTATTCTGATGTAACCCTGTGTCATTAAAGCTTGGGGGTAGATATTTAGAGAACTAGTGAATTGCTATAATGAATGTTTGTGACATTCAGAGCAATGCACATGCCACTCGTGATGGCTCATTTTAGTTCACCGTCTGAAATTCTCTCTAAACTCATCATATACTACATGTTCTACTGCTGACATTTAAACCAGAGCAGCATACTAATGACTCCAGGAGTGGGGAGAGGTTTTCGGTAGTGAATTTACAGCTGCAGTGGACTCAGCAAGAGAAGCAACACTGAATTAATAGCCTGCTGCTTTTCCAACCTGGATTTGTAGGTGACTTTGGCAATTTGCGTAGTGGCGTTGAGGGTTTTGGATTCAATTGGAGAATTAGAGAGTAACGGCTCGTTTCCAAAATCATTTTGAGTTGCTTTCTTCTACTGCTCGCTTTACTGGAATTGCATGGGTTATTCTAGAAATAACACCCAATTAAAACAGACGGGGATGGCGTCTCATCAGGAGTCAGTCTTTAGCTTATCCCTCTGAAGTCAGTACAGCAACATGACCATATACCAGCTTCTTAATCTTCAATTAGCTCCATCTTCAGGTCACTGGGGTTTATTTACAAGCAATTCTGTGTATGTGAATCAATAAGCTCTCCCACGTGTATGTGCCAGTCTGAGTTCTGTGTTCTCTTCTTACAGTATCACAAAGACAACGTATGTTATTTACAACAAGTAGCTACCTAAAGCAGATCTGGTGTTCCTCAGTGGCCACAGGCTGTGCACAGTTTACCTCTTGCTGCACTCTTTGAATGCAGCGCGTGAACGAGCGTTACAGCAAGGTAAGGGCTGTGCATGGGGCTGCTTCTGCTGAACCAGCCCCGCAAGCCCTGGGCTGCCGCCTCGGGGGATGCAGCTCCATCCCCTGCGGTGCTGCTGGAGGGATGTGGAGCCTTGCTCTCTGCCCCCTCCTTTGGGATAGGCGGAGGGACAAATCCCTGCACTTTCCCGAAGGACGTGAGGGAACACCGTACGCCCGAGGATGAAATTGTCTTTATTTTCCAAACAATGCCACTCCTACCCACCTGTACGAGTGGCGTATATTCACCATTCACTTTGGAGAGACCTCTGAGGTCATTCCGATGTCATTATTGCTACTGGGAGTTCAATGTGGGTAAATATGAGCCTGATGTTGTCTTTCTTGATTGTGAAGTGTTTGCTTATTTGCAAATACTAGGTTTAAAAAACCAAGGAAAATAAGTGCAAGATTTTGTCTAACAATTCTGTCGTGGTTTGGGCCAGATTGGCCCAATCCGGTGGAACGACAGATGCTCTCTCTCTCTCTTGCTTCACTCCCGAAGGGAGGCAAGAGAGCGAGAGGAAAAGAGAGACTTAAGAGTTTAGAGAGAGCTAAACTACTTTAATGAAATATTAATAATAAGATAACAAAAAGAAAATAATGAAATAGATACAAAACCGTATCAAGCTCCCAGGATGACAATCACGTCACCAGCAGGCACCGNAGGAGAGACCTCTGAGGTCATTCCGATGTCATTATTGCTACTGGGAGTTCAATGTGGGTAAATATGAGCCTGATGTTGTCTTTCTTGATTGTGAAGTGTTTGCTTATTTGCAAATACTAGGTTTAAAAAACCAAGGAAAATAAGTGCAAGATTTTGTCTAACAATTCTTATGATTCAGATAAAAATCTGTCCTAGAAGACTGGTTAAATATGCTTTTTTGGGTCTAGGGCTCAACTTGTGATACAGAATTTCCCAGGGTCCAGTGCCTTTTGTTAACATCAATAAAATTCCTACCAGGATGATTTTCTCACCAATGTGCTAAATACTAATGTGTTTATTCTATGTCTTTCATCTCAGTCTGATGTAACTCAGTTGGGATCGTTGCATTCCTCTTGATTTACTCTGGAATGAAGGAAAGGAATCACTCTTTCCTTTTTTATTCTAAATAGATACCAAAGCAGTATAAGTTTTGCAAACTTTGAGATATGCATTCCATCCTCAATGTATACAAAGAAAAACTTCTTCAGGCAAAGAATTTGATCAAGAGTCACTGTGAGGTTTTGTTTAAATTAAGAATCATGCCGAGTACAGAGATTAGAACCCCATTAGTTGCTATGTTTTTAAATTTTTTTTATTTGAACAAGTTTCCTTCTACTAGCTAATGATAATAAATTGGCTGCCAGTAGCAATCCTACTGCCTGTAGAGCTTTATTTCTCATACCCTACCACCGACAGCCCAGACAGATCTAAAGAGCTATAGCAAGCAGCTGAAGAAACAAAAAAAGGAAAGAAGGATGCCTGTGTCCAGCCCTGCTGTGCCTAAAACAAGAACAGAGGACTGCACCCGATTTCACCATGGACCCAGTGTACTCAGGCAAGAAGTGACCTTGGAAGACAGCAGCAAAGCTAAACATTTCTAAGCAGAATAGCAGGTGTACGGTAAAATGTTCAGCTTTTCATTTCAAACATCAGCATTTCCGTATGAGCCATTGGAAAATGTGAAAGTACACTTCGTTAAAGCATCAGTGTTTACTGGGCAACTGAGTTGGGCTTAACATGTTACCTGCAATAGTCTCTGTTCTCGGAATGGAAAATGCCTATTTGGCATATTTAGCCATTAAAAGGAGTAATTATTAACACCTGTAGGCAGCACCTAAACCACGCCACTAATACAATTTGGGTATGCAGGGTACATGTTTGGTCATAGAAATTCCTGGTCATTGCTTTACTAGGACAGATGATTAAATGCCAAAGATATAAACATATATCAATATCTTTCCTGTAACCATATATAAAAAACAGTCTCTAAGATGGTGCAGCCTGCATAGCTTACAGAAAAAGGACAAAATCAGTAAGTGGAACAAACCAAAACATTGATATATATCACTCTGGCATTGCTATAGCAAAAAAGGTTAGATGTCCAAGTCCTAAATACTGACTTTAATGGGTTTATCTTGAAAAATATAGTATTTTCTGTTCTGTTTCCCCTCTAAAGATTAAAAAACCTGGTTTTGTAGTTATATAAATGCATAGTTCCAAAGCTGAATACTGATACATTTCCAAGAAGTCAAGATATTTTTTTTTTTCCAGGGAAATCAGGTAAAAGTCCAATTTCCATTGTTATTTTAAAATTGTACATAAAGAACTGCCTGTAACAGCTTTATTATTGCTGCCTGTCACTGCTATGATATGATACTGTCTTAAGGCCAGAGTATGAACATATTGAATATGCAGTTACTGTAGGCGTTGGGAGGCACTACATAATGGTTAGTGTCTAGATCTGATCACAGTGTAGTCATTTGGTTTTGTAAGTCAAAGCCTTCATCCAAAACCTGCTCCCATTTTCCCTATCAAGACAATGAACCAAAACTAACAGTCTGCTTTCATCATTAATATCAAGACTAGGTACATTTAATAATAATCAAATGGATGAAACCAAATTAAAATCCTTCTGTTGAAGCTGGAAACAATTACAAAAATAAAGGCCTATGGGAAATAATGGCATTTACAACTCTAAATTTGACTATCAAATCCCTCAGTGAGCTATCATGATAGTATTCCCCACAGAGTTTTGCTCTTTCATCTTCATATTAGTTTATCCACGTTCTATTGCGCAGCTCATAATACCAATAATGTAGAAAACTACTCCTTCTGTGCATGCATTAATATTGACTTGGGATGTGATGGCCACAACTGCATGGGGCACGTACACGGTGCACCCCCCCTCTTCAAAAGGAAAGCACACAGAAATGACACAATTTGCAGGGACATAAATCAATCGCAGGCTAAAAATCTGACGTCGGTGAGGAGAAATGTTGTCTTCAGCATTTGCTGTGAGATTTTTGATTCTTTGACTTTGAAGCTTTTCAGTGTCAGGCCACATCCAGTTCTCATTAGCGTGGGGAAAAGTTATTTGGTACTGAGGCAAACTTCATTAAGGTCTATAGGATTTTGAAGGGAAGAGAGAAGTTGTTATTATGTGCCACTTAATTTAGAGCCCAATAAAAAATCCAGGAGTAAAAAAATTCACCTAAGGGAACACAAACAGTGGTTAAACTTAAGCAGAAAGATAATACAGGGATTAAACCCAGCAGATCATTAGCAATGCAGTATGTACACTTAATAAGGAAAAGCGGAATCAAAGTGCAACCCCTTATTCTAAAGAAAGGTATTGAACCTGGTTGTTTCTTCTGAGATTTCTTCAGTCACATGGATGAAATGCAGAGCCAGTGAAAAGATCCTGGAATTAAGGGTTTGTACTTCAGGTAGAGTTTGCTCCAAAATCCTACATCTGATACTGTCTTTCAAAAAAGGAGTGAATTCTGTTCATCTGATTGATACTGGCCTCTCTTAATTTCTGACTTACTACATTTGGAGGGGAGGACATGCATGCTGTTGATATGGAAAAAGCTGAAAGATCCTATTACACAAAAACAGTGCTTTGGCTCTTCTCTGGATATTTCTCTGTCCCTAGATGTCATTCTTGCAGAATAGAAAAAATATACAGAGACATGTCCGTTTGGGAAAGATGGTCTAGCCTTAAACTATGTCCTCTTGGGGTTCCTGAGGAGACCAGATTAGAAATAGATGGCTAATATTTAATGGTTCCATGCTGTCTATTAACATTGAAAACCATCTGTTCTTTGATATACTTTAAGCACAGACCTAATTAAAAGTTCTGAAGCAGAGTGATGCTCACAGAAGCTTTGATTCCTTTAGAAAGCCCTTTAATAGCCTGGGCTTTTGTAATTACTGGTTTTTTAATTCCTTCCTATTTGCTTACATCCTTTAAGACACTGATTCAAGTGGCCTGAAAGTGAAGTGTATTTTGGAAACTGTAAAATAAGCTTTCACACTTCTGAGTAAAGGAATGACTTAGCATTGCTAAATGAGGGAAGAAGAGGAAAAGAATNTGAACACCGTATTCCAGGTGGGGTCTCACCAGGGCAGAGCAGAGGGGCAGAATCACCTCCCCTGACCTGCTGGCCACACTGCTTTTGATGCAGCCCAGGATGCGGTTGGCTTCCTGGCCTGTGAGCGCACATTGCCAGCTCATGTTGAGCTTCTCATCTGCCAACATCCCCAAATCCTCCTCCTCGGGGCTGCTCTTGATCCATTCTCTGCCCAGCTTGTATTTGTACATGGGATTGCCCTGACCCACGTACAGGACCTTGCACTTGGCCTTGTTGAACTTCATGCGGTTTGCATGGGCCCACCTCTCAAGCCTGTCCAGGTCCCTCTGGATGGCATCCCTTCCCTCCAGCATATCGACTGCACCACTCAGCTTGGTGTCATCGGCAAGCTTGCTGAGGGTGCGCTCAATCCTACTGTCCATGTTGCCACCCAAGTTCCTTCCAATCTAGATATTGACTGTTTTACGGAGTACATGTAAATGTTAATGCTGTATTTTTTTGTATAGGCAGCTTGCATTGTTAGAGGTGGATCTAATTCATCAAAGCTCAAGTCTTGATCAAACTCTGAGGGGGCTCAGGTCTAGAGTATGGATTTGGGACCTTCACAATCTTTGGATGTTGTTATATTGGAAAGGGCATTTTCTTCAGTCACGAGAATAGTAACATAATGGAGAATAGGTAACATACATAACTGCTCCTCTGTTTTTTGTATGTGCAAATTCACTCTAGGAATTTTTGACTCATGTCTTGAAATTGTAGCTGCCTAACTTCTGTAAGCTCCCCTAAACTGTCTCTTGAGTCCTCTTATAAAGTTGTTTTGTGTAATTTAGAATTGTTTTCTGATTTTCTGCAACTCTCTGAATGTATTGGTAGAAATCACTGTCCTGCAGATTCAGGCTGTCATAGCTTGAGATATGCAGCGAGATTCTGGTCTACAGACAGTAGATTTACTCCTGATGCAAGATCAGCACCGGGATCATACAAGACTACCTCAAAAGAACAAAACCTCTTGAAGAGGCACATCATAACCCTTTGAAATGTGTAATGTCTCATTTTAATATATACTAATTTATATTTATTTATACGAAATACATCACTAATAATAAAAACAGCGCAGCCCTGAATAAATAAAACCCAGTAAAATTTCACAATTCCATCAAATTCTGTTTGTAACAGAAGGTACCACTCTTTCTTGCATGCACTGTTTTTTATTGTGTTCTTCTGTCATGGGAGACACAGCAATCTTCTAACTTTTGCCCAGCTACTGGACTAAGAGGAACAAGAAAAGAAAAACTCCCATACTGGCAAAAGAAAAATGATTATGAGAAACCCTGCAGGTAGGTGAAAGCAACTTCTGGCTGTGACAGAGCCCAGGAGTGGTCAACTGGAGCAAGACTGTGAACGAGGAAAAACTCTACTAGTTTCAGCCTTCTTCAGTCATTGGCCTTGCACACTTGAGGATGACCCAGAATTAGGTGCAACCTGTGTAAAAGTGGTATGTCTTCTAGATTCCAACTTTTTCTGTTGCCGTGGTAATATTTCACTTCTCCCCCCACCCCCTTAGTGGAAGACTGGATATTAATTTAGGATTTTATGAAGCAAGCTTGCTGAGGGTGCGCTCAGAGCTCTAAACTACCTGGTTGGGTAGGATAGAGAAACGGTAGCACCAATTCTCAGTTTTGTGTGACAGCAAATTCTTTGAATTCAAACAGTTTCTAAAAGCTGATGTTATCTTCTGAGTGTCCTTAGAGCTTTAAATGTCACTACTATTGTGAAAAGCCTTTTCTTCAACTCGTTTTATCTTCTGCTGAGCTGCTGTTGGCCTCCTCTTCTGGGTTAGAAATTCTAGACTAGAAGTTGCTTGGTATTTATTGAATGGATGAGCTTAAAATATTACAGCTTATTTCACTATCTAACTTTGAAAAGGCACTCCCATATTCTTATGATACTTTTCTTCATAAATAATCAGAAGTGAGTGTTTTGAGCTCTATGGAAATCATTTGACGCTCCCTGTCAAACTCTGCTAACTCTATGTCAGGTTCTTACTTAGGAGCTATTCGGTTCCATCATACCAGCTTCAAATTCACTTCAGTGACCTTCTGAACATGAAAGGAAGTCAGACTTTTCTCTCAGCTACTCAAGGCTTCAAGGTTTTAATTGCTTCTGCAGTACCTGACACTAACTCAGCTAGCAGTGGCTCCAGTATGATTGTTCTCAAGACTTTTGGGTCTACAAAAGCATTCAAGTAAGCAATCTCTTTGATACCAAAGGAATTAAAAAGCACACCTTAAATTTGTAAAACACGTGCCTTTCAAGAGATTGTTTTTAGCCCATTAAAATCAGTGACAATCCATCCAACAGCTTTGATGAATGTCAGGCCAGGCTGTTGTCTCCTAGGCACTTTCTAAGCTAGCTAGCCATAGTAAACAAAAACTAATGAGCTAGAATTAAAATCAAATTGTTTAATATGTGTTACCTGGCAGAGATATATTTTGCTTTCAAGTTAAAATATGGTTCTATTCTGGAAAGTCATTCTGTGAGTGGCACTGGGAAAAGGCGTATTTATTTGTCACTTTACTCTTCCCAGAAGAGTCTGCTCAGTTCGTAAGCAAAAAAAGAATTCCTTCTGCCTTACCGCTCACCCTGTAAATGGCATACTTGAAACTGGATTTAAGCCATGTCCTTCACTGCTTGTGATTCATCATCACTGAACATGATAAAGCCCAGAGAGATCATAGCTGAGAACAAAAATGCAAATGAAAGGTACCTGTTGTAAGCCTGAATTAAAGATATATCAGTGATTTGGAATGCAGCTTTCTACATTGACTTCAGTTATCTTTCCATCTGCTCTTTGGGCACTAATTCTGAAAGTGTTTGTAGGTGTACTTAATCCTCGTGCTGAAAATATCACTGTCAACAAGTGAGAGCCCCGTCTAGTCTGATTATGCCACCTCTTTCATTTTCCACTGATCTTGTAAACTTTAGCTGTAGAACTGATGTTGTGGGGGAAAAAAAAGGAAAAAAAAAAAAAAGATATCCTTCTAATTCTGACACTGTAGGTATCTCGCATCCCCCTGGTTGCCCACTTGACATTTCCTAATCACACATGCTTGCTGAGGAATGCAAATGTGGCCAAAGCAGTAGAACAACGTGGCTGGCCACCTCCCCTGCTGAAAGGTTCTGCCCCTGGTCTCGGGGCTGCCGCGTGCACAGGCACCCTCACGGACTGTCTGAGCTCAGAGCCGAAAGAGCATGCCAAAGTCTGGCTGACAAAAAGGTCACAAAGCATAACCAGAAGCAAGGAAATGTCACCAAGTGGATGCGTTTGTATTACGTCCTGCAGGGATTGCTTCTTAGGTCTTTAATCGATAAAAATGAAACGAAAATCGTCAGTGACCCGGTCCATAGGTTGAACAGAAGTAGGTATTTACACAATACCTCCGCTGTCGTGTTGTGGCTAGGACGGTTACCAAAGGGATGGCAATGATGAAAATAAAAATTATTCATGGATAATTTCAACCAGAGCGGGTAGCCAGAGTCCACGGGGAGTTGATGAACGCGCAGTATGTGCTGAACGCCTGTACTGCAACCTGCACCACTGCTGCTCTCACCCGCTCCTGGGGTCGCCCGGCTTTTACTGCAACACGCAAATTCACACCAAAATTGGGAAGGCAGTGAAGAGTGAAAAATGGATTAATTACTGTGAAATAAGTTGCACTTAAATACACGGTTGCATTTATTTGGATCAGAGACAGTTCTTTAAAGCAAAAATGAAGTTTTAGACCAAATTTAAGGTTGTTAATCCCTCATTTATATGAACTCAACAGCAGGAAAAGTGTTGCAATGTAGAGAAAGACATAACAAATATTTGAAATTATTTTAATTATCCATCGCACATCTGAGTATACACATCTGAGTCCTCTAGAGCACAGTTTTTTGCTGACAGCTGCCTTTGCCATTCCCCGAAGTGAAACTGTTCCCACGTCACCGCAACGGTTTTCAGGTTCACTTCAAGGCTGCTGGAATTACATAGTAAAAACGTTTATTTAGAAAATTTAGGGACCCTCTCAGTCACCATCCCTGCACAGTGACACAGTAACTTGGAGTTTAAAACTGGCTGGCTGAATGAAAAAAAGATAAATACAAGGAGAAAGCACCTGTGGGCAGTTTGGCAGCTCTTGCCTCCCAATAAAACACTAAATTACCGAGTGGTGGTGCAGGAGCAAGAAGGCAAACTAGAGGCGACAGGGATTAATCCCCCCTTTTAATCCGGGCTCCTTCCTGCTGCCGGAGAGGGGCTGCCCCTCACAGAGTCAGGAAAGGGACGTTCAGCATCCCTGGACAGAGCAATAACTTTGGGTAGCAAAGAGAGGATTTTTTAGTTTGTCTCACTCAGAGTTATTAAAAGCTTCCAAGGATGGCACCATCTAGCAGTGAGAAAGGAGGGGTGATTTCCTCACCTCTGTCCTGGGCTGGGTGAAGGGCTCCCTCCGGGCTCATCCCTGTGCCCAGGCACGAGCCCACGCCACCACCGTCACCCCTGGTCCCCATGGTTGAGGGCCGCTCTGTCCATCCCTCCCTGAGCGGTGCAGAAGCCCCGTCCTGCCCAGGAGGTCTATCAAGAGCAGTAGATATTCATCCACCGGGTGCATTAAAACTCCATTTATCCCCCACGTCCACAGTATTCCTTTGGATTCATCTTTAGAACCTCTACTGAATTGCTGACGTTTGTTTGCACTTAACAGTGTTTGTACTCTCTGTGGAGCAAGATTTATGTTGAAGCAGTTGTAACGTTCCCAGGACTTACAGCCCTGCTGCGTGTGCTAAAATTAACAAATAGCATTTGGAGCACTTTGCAAAAGAGGGACTAAATTATGTTTTATGTATACATCTGTGCAAATAAAGAAAAAAAAAAAAAAAAGCCAGATGAAGCAAGTCCCTAAGCTCTCAGATGAAAAGACAAGTTTGAAAGTGACACCACCTGTAGGAGCTGCCTGGGAGCGCAGCCCTAGCAAATATGGCATGATTTGAAATCGATCTCTTTATTTGATGACAAACACATGCTAACTCAAACCAGCTGCCATGTGCCTTCGGGTAGTCCCGTGCGCTCTACGTTAACACTGATTAGCTGACCTTGGTGGAGTCTGTGCCCTCAGACTGGGAGGCAGAATTATGAGCCAAGAGAGCTGCTAGTCAGAGCTTGGAATGTCGTTGTTTGTTCCTGTTGAGCCCGAGGGTTTTCCTCCACGTGTTGGAAGAGCACGTGCTGCAGTGCTTCAACATCCTGCAAGGCAACTGGGGGGGAGAAGGAAGGCACCGGAAAGGAGGAAACAAATGCCTGGTTTATGAGAAATTATCAAGAATCTGGTTGCAACTCCCTATGTGTCCGTTTTGTAAATGAACACTGTGCAGCATTAGTTGGATAGGATGGAGCCTCCAGTTGGCTGTGGAAGTGTGATACCGATGGCTCTGGCACACGTCTATTTTTGGACACAAAGCTGATTTTTCTTCAAGTTCTGTCACAAACAGATTTTAGTCGCTCAGTGAAATGCTGCGCTCTCCGTCAGATGGCATTTTGCTCTGAGCAGGCATGCTTCTTTATAACTTACGTTTTCCTTCTCTGAGAAAGGAGAGCAAAGCGACCGCGCTGAATGGCAGCCGAGCGCTCCGGGGGAGCTGAAGATAACTGCGAGGCATCATCTGTTCACTGGCAACGCCGCTACGAAAAAGCACATGAGGAAAACCAACTCTTCAGTCATATTTCCTAATCTGGAGGGACAGGTGGGTGTGGAAAGTAATGACAGCCCGTAATAGCCTTGGCTAGCCATCTGGTAGGGTTTTTATTCGCTCTGTAAAATATAGTGAGTTTAATGCTGAGTTTAGAAAAAAATGTGCTGTCTGAAAATGCAGTCAGGAAAATAGACTTCCAGGAGGAGAGGGAATTTCTCCATCCCAAAACCATTTGTAGGCATGGAGGTATATATGTGTATATATATTTATTTACAGGCACGCACGTGCATATATATATATATGTAAAGCCTTTAGAAAATTAACAAAGGTCTCAAGACTACGCGTGTTACTAATGTTGGGGTTTAGTGGGTTAAAGAGCCAGTCATACAATAATAGGAAAGGTTTGAAATGTATCCTTTTTACGCACTAAAAAAATTAAAAGGCATATTGGGAGGAACTTAAACACAGTCTTTAATCAACAGCTTTAAAAGAACACTTGAGAAACTGCAGAATCAAATATTCAAAGTTTCAGAGATGGGTAGGTAGGACAAGCGTACCTCCATGGCGTTTCTCAGCCAGCCAAAGTTGGTTCGTATGTACCTCTGAACATCAGTTCCCTTTGAAGGCTGAGCTGCAGGAGGGCTCATTCTTTCAGCACTGCTTGTCTGTTCGGGTCTCCATTAACCTGCAGCTACGTCGTTTCTAGCTCAAAGCTAGAATTAACGCATTCAAGGTGTTTTCATAGAGTTTGTTTCATTTGGAAGTAAAATATCCAGCATATTATGACCCTACGGTTCGCTGTGCAAAACAACCACCCAAGGCTTGCCAGCTCTCTCGTCGTGCTTCATGATGCGAGCTTTGAGCCAGGATTTAAAAACAGTTTCTAGTGTATCAGGGTCAGAATAGATCAGGGAGAAATTTAATTGCTCCGATTAGTGTAGTCTTAAGGGGATTTCTGCTCCCAGGGAGGGGTTGGGGTAAGCACACCCCCAGTGGAGTCAGATCACTCTACTCTGGAGTGACTCCGGAGAAATTTGTAGATGCCAATCAGCAGAAATGCACGTGTAAAATAGAAACTGGCTCTGCGTGAGCTGGGGCTGTGGCCGTAGCGGTATTCACCTCTTCCAGGTCAGCTCCAGCTTGGAAACAGCATCCTTCTGGAGAAGGACAGAGGAAGGAGATTGGCTGGTAAGAGCAGAAAAGCTGTTGTTGTTTCCCCCCGGCCCACCTTATAATGTCAGGTGCCACTTGAGTGTTGTTCCCAGTGCTGGGGTCTTTAATGAATCTTTATGTTGTCGAGTGTTGTATTTAATTAAAGTGAGATAAGGGTTTCGGTTAAGGCCTGCAGATGAAGTTCTCCCACTTTGGACATTATTATATTTGTAACCAGCCATTCCAGTTACTGCCCAGTGCTCCATGACTGCAGAATATGGTCTATCCCATACGCTGGCCTGATGAAGAACAAAAGGTGGTGTTTGGGGCCAACCGCCAGTGACACAGCAGATGGTTGCGTTTCAAAGAAATAATCAACAGTTGATAGTTTGCGTTTTGTTTTGTTAAATTGCACTCATTCCAGCTTTATGAATAGTTACACAGTAAGTGACACAGAACCTCTGTGCTAACGATGGCTGTCACAGGAAAGTAATTGCCCTGCTGGGGATAGAAAAGGGTGAAGACAGGACTGCTCTACTGTAACATTTGAACATGGACTGGTTTACGGACAGGTTTTATCGCGTTAATCTCCTGGAGATCAACAACCACAAACCAGAGCGCTGCCAGGATTTAGCAACACGTAGAGGACGTGCTTTCGTTGGAAAAAGGCTAACAGCGGAACAAGTGGGTATATCAAGGCAGTGGAAAGAGCAAAAGCTGCCGTGCCCCAGCCTCCCTTCTGGCTCTGCTACAAAGCGATGGGCATGACAGCTACGCTATTGATGGCTCAGTAAGCTACTGCTGTTTCAGCTTTCCTGAAGTGCCTTATGACACTAAATAATTTGAGTTTTTCTACTGATGGTTGTCATTTAATTGTTTGTTCTTACTCGTGTGAAGAGTCTTGCCACTGGATTTTATAACTGTTGCCTAATAGCATAGAAAGCTGCTGGCAGATTTCTTTTCAGAGAAAATATTCTATCTTCGGTAGTGCTAGTAGCTTTGACAGCAGAAGCTTGGGAGAGGTTGTTTCTATGCTTGGTCCAAGTTAATTGCATAATTGGTCTTATAATTGCAGGCAGGACTAAAGCTGTTTCTGCTTTTATAGAGTTCAAGTTGGAATTCTAAGGATAGTTTTTGCTTCCAAAAAGTTTTTATTTTCAGTACACAAGTGAAAGAAAATGAATTATAAAATTTTAAATTAAAATTCTTCCTTCTTGGAAGGAAGATGCTATGCATAGTAGATTTTAGCCACACAGGTCAGTCTTAATCTAGAAGCCTGAGCAAAACCTCTCTGGTAGCAGTTACGTTTCCAAAGATTAAGCATTCAAAAAGAAAACATCCCAAAGATTAAGATGAGTGCTTAGGTTTCATAGCTATTTAGTATTTACAGTACTGTGAATAAATATTTCAAAGCTAACCTCTAACTGTAGAAATTTTATTATTTGAGAAAAAAAATCCTCATCTGAGGAACAGGGATACCACACTTTCCATATACACTGCAGGGTGTTTTGGCATAATGGCTGAACTAAAATAGGAACTTAAGCTCAACAAGAATCCTGGATGTTGACTTGACATTAGCTTGAGGTACTGACTACCTCAAGAAATATAAAGTACTCATGTTAAGTAACTTACTATACTTGATTTCATCCTTAAACTTTTCCCCAATGCTTAAAAAAATGAGACAGGATTGAAAACCCTAATGTAATTTCCACTTTTCAAGTATTTACATTTCTGATATTAAACACACTGGTTTTGAATTGCAGCTTTAAACTATTTAAAACATACACTACATAAAAATCTTTTTGAACCGTTGAGATGTAAACTGCAGCTATGCAAAAAAAAAAAACCAAACCCAAACCCCAACAAAAAAGTGGGTTGTCTATGGTAGCTTCCCTACTCTGATTACTTGGACGATTCCTCTGTGTAATTGTTCCACTAAGACTTCAGCAGATGGAGTAATAGGCAAGCTTTGAACACTGATTACGAATTCCTGCACAAGTGGTTTTTGTCTGTTTTGTCAGTTCAGAGATCTTCCATAACTGCTCCCCAGAAGGCTCTTACGCCGAGGTTACCCAGCAGACTGACCAAACCTAGCTGGTCACCATACGCCAGGCTGGTTGCAGAGATTAGCTCTTATGTTCCGACTGGAATCCGAGGCGCAGCAAGAGCTGTCGCTGATCCCGCTTTCGGTGGCAGCGGCTCAAGGATACAAAGTCAACGTTCATTTAGTCTGCAGGAAGCACCCATATTCCTTAACTCAGGGTTCTCCCATCTCAATGCAAATACTTTGCCAATATATTTTCTCATGGTAATGATTTTCTCATGTTGGAGATTTTAAGCTCAATTTTGTCAGTAATTGCTAGAAACTCAAGCAACTTTTTGTTTCTAATTGTAGTATTTTGGACGTATCCTATATAGTTTCCTTTATTCAGATGTAAGAGGACAGCAAAAAAACCCCTGTTTCATCTCCTTTGAATAAAAGCCAGCAGGTGACCACTCTAAATGCAGAAAAACCATAAATTCAGTATTTATATTAAATCAGTTCTCGATGTGTTAAGACCACAATGAGCACCCAGTTTCTTAATAGGAGAGGCTATTTTCAAGGCATTTGCTAATCATTTAAAATATGAAAGCTGGTGTTTGTCCTTATTTTTTGTTCTAGTAATATGGCACTATACTAGAATCCAGCTTTTCGCTCATTAACGCTCCAGGAACAGAAGAGATTAAATAAAAACATACGTCAAGTAACAAATCAGCTTTCTAAGTTGTGATGTTTATGGCACAGGACCTCATAAACTCAATCTTGAAGTGTCTTGTCAGTGTTAGACACTATATAAAGATGTGGATTTTATACTTTCATTTCACAATCTATCATTTTCCCATTACAGGCTTGTTTTTACTGAATTCTCACTGCATTTCATTTCTTTTTAAAAACATTTTCTTATATGCTCAACTGAAATGCCTTTATGTCTGCATGCTGGGAACATCCGTATTTCAGCTCTCTTTGATGATCTTCTCTATATTTAATTTGTGTGCTTTTCACATTCGATGCACTAATTGGCTTTTCACAGTCTGACTTTTCAACTCTGCATGATAGATCTTATTGCATTAAAACCATTTTTACCCTTGTTTTCTCTTCCTTTCTCCAGCTTAATATTATTCCTTTTTATTAGTTCTGTGCCATCCTCTTTCCTGTCAGCAACGTGTACATGGATAGATCAAAACTGCTTCAAATTAACATCTCGCCCAACTCCTTTCCTGCTCAATGAAAACTTATTTAAAGACTAATTGGCCAAGCCTTTTAGCTTATTTAAGTTTGCTATGTAGGCTCCTCTGCAGCCGTGCAGATTTACAGCACCTCTCAGCCTGGCACTCTGACCGAAGCTGTGGGCTAAAATCTGGAGTTTGGACAGTAGGTGTGGAGTCATCCGTCACTTACCGTGTGACCATCGTTAGTGCTTGCTCGCATATGTCACCTGTCACAGGAGAAATGGCTTGCATCTGAAGTAAGTTGGCTGGTGAACTACAAGTGGGTTACTCAGAGTTTCAGAGACAGTCCTCTCTGCCAGGGACAGCTTTTGTCCCCTCAGTGCTGTTAACTTAGTGGTGTGCGCATTTGAGCTATCGGGATCCTCGAGACTCCTCTGCACAAGAGCAGGTCCCTTTCCTGAATGTTCGCTAGCAATAATTCATTGAAGACTTTCTTCTCACCTGTATTTACTGAGCAAATTCTCCTGCAGTCCAAAGAAAACATTTCGCGGGACATAACTGCTGCTAAAATGAGAAAGGAAGCACTAATGGTGCAGGTGTTACAAACAAGTGTCTATTCTCTCACACACACAAAAAAAAAGTAAAAAAAAAAAAAAGTGGGGAAAAAAGAAAAGAAACATTTGTTTCATGCAATATTTACTTCTCCAATCTGGTCTCTTACCATCCTTTTACTTTTAAACCACTTATTTCTTCAAAAATATTTTCCAAAGCCTTTCCTGAAAACTCTTCTCACCTATGTTTACCTGAGCCCCACACAGATGATTCTCACTTGGCAAAGGGGCACTTGAGACATACAGCAGGTAGAAGAGGGCATACGTGTCAAACGAAACTTTCCTAGGATAGCTAGTTGAAATCTTAACTCTAAAATTACTACCGGTAGATGATTATTGATGGCATAAGCCATGGAGAGCACCTGGCACCTGCTTGGCAGGGACACTTTCTTCTTGTGTGCCCATGGACACAACTGAAGGGACAGGCTGGCCATGAGGAGTCTCATGGAGAAAGATGCTCACACCATTGTCCCGCTGCGACCCGGTAGGACTGTGCCCCGCAGACGGTGCCTACACCTCTAGATTTAGGGTGGCCAGGCATTGGTACAAGCAGGCTTTGGGACTCCGGCGGTCAGGCAGTGTTGAAAGGACCCAATTAGCTGCTGTTGGGGGAAGAGCTGGACTGGTACAAAATCAAACAAGATTTTTTTGTGGAATGTTAACGCAGTTTCTATGTTATTAAATCTTTAACCTTCACCTAAGAAAGTGATAAATGTGTATTTTTAAAAACCATTTGTTCCAAATAAAATAGCCTACTTACATGACATTTACTTGCACACATTATTTGGACAAAGTATTCCAGTGCATCTGTTTTGCTCTTCACATCTAATGCCTTATTTGTTTGAAATAAAAGTTTAAAAAAAACCCCAAAACAACTAAAACCCACACCCTAAAAAATTCAGTCTGTCAGCCAGCATGGGGGAGAAGGAAGCCAATGTTAGCACCATAAGCCACCTCCACGTGTGGTTCCTCTCTGTGTGGTGGTTGTACCAAAACAAAACGCTCAACGTGATGGGGGAAAAAACCACTGCATGTGTGAAATGTATTTACTGATATAGGGAAGGCAGATCGAGAGAAAGTGTTGATGGGAAGCAGACTAGGGAGTACCAAACCTGTTGGATATCCTCATCCCATGAGCCAGATCCCTTTCTGAAAGTGTTTTCTGGTCTGCATACCGGATACCATAACTTCAAATTTAAGAAAGACAAGAACAAGTTTTTGAACACAGGCCACTTAGGAATGCTTTCCAGTGGTTAGCAGGACAGCTGCCGTAGACATTTACTGCACTTTGTTGGTTTCCCTCGTTTTGAAACTAGACTCCAGTTGCCCAGGCACAGGCGGCGTGGAGCAGCGTCACCCCGGTGGCAGGACTCAGAAGGTACTTTGCACAGGAATCACACCTGAGACGTACAGGGGAAGAGATTAAACAGGCTTTGGAGTCTTATCTATGAGAAAAATCTGGATGAGACCTGACAGCACAGCTATTTTCACAAACATAGTGGGAAGCAGCTTATTCTAACCAGAAACGGGACTCTCACTGTTTTTCCTCTAAATGCACTCGTGTCATTTCTAAACAAGTGCTTAAGAGTCTAACACTGGTTTTGTTTCTTCTTTATTTTTAGCCAACATTCAAAAAGCAATCGGGATAGACTTTTATGAAACAAAATCTGGAAACATAATGAAGAACAAATTCAGTAAAGCAAAAACTCACACTTTCTGTTTCAGAAGAAAAATTGAAGAAAAGAAAGAAAAATGGAGAGAAAATGAAAGAAAAAGATTTATTATTGCCTTAAGAGACTAGAAAATCCTTACAAGTCAGTAAATTATCAGAATTAGACCACATTTATCTGAGCCTTTTTTCGGAATTAAGGCTGATATCTACTAAGGAAAAATGCAATATATAAATTCAGGGAAACCAAATGAGATTCTGGAAAACTGAAATAAATATTTTCATTCACTCCCAAAGGGCTGTCAGAATATTAATACCTAACAAGCTGCCATCTTTTTCCTCACTTTTAAAAATTGTTCCAACATTTGATGATTACTGACAGCGAAGTAGGGACTCATTAGAGACTGTGGAGTGGAGAGGAAAGAGGGAATGGAAATCCACTTGTACAGAGGTCAATGTTCCTTACGCGGCAATTTAGAGAAGATAATTTTGACATAATATAGCCATGAAATCAATTTAGTCATGTGCTATGGCAAAATTATCTGTATGCTTATAAAATGAGAGACTAGTGAAAGAGAAAAAGAAGTTCAAAATCTTATGGCTAAACTGGAATATATTTAATCTTTCAATATAAATGCTTACTTCAGTCCAGTGCATTACTCTGTTTTTTTTATAAGCATGCTAAAACTATTTCAAATACAAGCAAGAGTCTGGATTTTACAGGGGAAGAAGACAGTCTGTATCTGTTTCCTTATAAAACACTTTGTTAAGTGTACACAGTTAATTAATTAGAAAATACAATAGAGAAATACAAAGCTTTGCTGTTTATTAGGCTTACTAGATAGATAGACTAATTAATATTGCTAGATACTGTATCAGGATTAGTGACTAAGTGGCCAATTCAATTGAAAGCTGATTGGAAAAACAGGCAACTGGAACCTGGATTGCCCTGATGGGATAAGGAGCGTGACGGATTGAAATAGAAAAACCAGAGAGCCTTCATAGAATGGTTAGAACTGGAAAGGACCTTAAAGATCATCTAGTTCTAACCTCCCTGCCCTGGGCAGGGACACCTCCTGTGGAGTGTGAGTTTAATAGTGTGAATATCCATATCACAGCTCTGGAAAGGTTAATTCATGTGCTGGGCTCAGGAAGAGCAGAATGCAGGCTCTGGACACGGCATCAGTCCTTCCTCCATGCTGCTGCTGTTTCTCTTGCAGCACCAACTCGGGAGTTTTGTCCTCATTTGTAGTTTAGAAGATAAAAAGAGAAAGAAAGCCTGAGAGAGTTGGGGTTGTTCAGCCTGGAGAAGAGAAGGCTCCAGGGAGACCTTATAGCAGCCTTCCAGTATCTGGAAGGGGCCTACAAGAAAGCTGGAGAGGGACTTTTTACAAGGGCGTGTAGTGACAGGACGAGCGGTAATGGCTTCAAACTGGATGAGGAGAGATTTAGATTAGATCTCAGGAAGAAATTTTTGACTCTGAGGGTGGTGAGGCACTGGCACAGGTTGTCCAGGGAAGCTGTGAATACCCCATCCCTGGAGGTGTTCAAGGCCAGGTTGGATGGGGTTTTGAGCAACCTGGTCTAGTGGGAGGTGTCCCTGCCCATGGCAGGGGGTTGGAACTAGATGATCTTTAAGGTCGCTTCCAACCTAAAACATTTTATGATTCTAAAATGATTTTTCACAACAGAGAGGATTGTTTTTACACCTCATTTGGAAATCTTGGAAGCCTGTGGAGAAAGAATAAAAAGCATGTTGTTCTTTGAAACATCTTGCTGACGTGCCATCACACCTTCGCCAACACCATGCAGAACGTGCTGCCCCTCAGCCCACTGCGTGGACCTTCCTCCTCCGAACCCGCACTCACCTCTGCTCCCCAATTCCTTCCTGACCTGCTCCCCAGGGCACTCCTGTTGGTCGCACGTGCTGGTGGCCAACACATCCTGGGAAAGGATTTTTACTCTAGCTGCCGGTCCTGAGAGCGGGGCTTGCAGATGAGGCAGAGGTGGGTGGAAACCCCTTATGTTTTCCCTCCTGGTTTTCTGTGGGAGTAATTAAAGATCAGCACTGCTCAAGTTGTACAGCAGCAGCACATCCATGGGTTGCACAACTGAGCATCACCAGCGGAGCTGCTCATTTAGCTCTGACTGGTTCCAGATGGTGCAGACTCCAGCCTGCTATTTCAGCAGGGCTAATGGGATTAAAGAGCAAAAAACTTTCCCCGCCGCAGTAAACAGAAATGACAGGTTGAATAATATGTAGCTTTTAAGGTTACATTTTAGATGGTTCAGCTGACAGAACTTTTACCCTGTTTGTCTCAAGTCAGAAGTTTTTCCACTTAAATTAAAATAACTGCTGATATGTGCAATCAAGGCAAAAGTTGAAGCGAGTTACATGGTCTTATAAGGTAATCACTTAAAAATATCTACCATAAAGGTAACTGCTTGCTTAAAATAACAAAATACAATTTATTCAGCAAAAAAATTCCTTTTGATATAACCATCAGTATGCAAATGCAAGGCAAGCAGTGTTTTCCACAGCATCTTCCTGTTGTTCAAATGCAATATGAGACATGAAACACTTTTAGGAATGTTTTCCCACTACGTTTATTTGATTTGCCTTTGTGTATTCATGGCAGCACTGCACCCAATTGTTATTGTAGATTCTCAGAAACCTTTACACCTTACATTCTTTGATGCTTCATTCAATACTGGAAGCAAAATGGTCTGAGTGACAAACCTAAGCTTCTAAAACAGGTTGGGAGACTTGTCTTTGTTACTAACTGACTTGGGTTTTGCCAGGCACTGTGCCATAGCCAAGAAAATGCTCTACTAAAGTTCTTAGAAACTTTCTGGCCAGTGTTGCTGTTGTTATTATTTGTTTATTTTTGTTTTGTTTTGTTTTTTAACATGTTGTTCTAATGGATTTTGTACAGAAAAATTATTTTTCCAGAACATCTCGTATAAGATAATTTTAAAATTTTTCTTCTGTTGTTGAACAAACTTGCTACGAGTTATTTCTAAACAAGGCAAAAATTGTAAAGCTATTTCAGTGAAAGGTTTGGCTTAAAAAGTCATTTTCAAGAAGTAGAAAACGGGACCTACTTTGATTCTGTGAAGTAAAAAGGCAAAGCCCACTGTAAGACTTCAGCTTTTTTATTGTTTTTCTTTTGTAACTGTAGAAGAAGTGCTTAAAAAGTTATAATGAACCTTGTAACTCTGAACGATTTGAGCCAAATGCCGTTTGCTTCAGGACAGACTCTGCCCTCGCTTACATCTTGGTGAGCGTGCTGCGGGCTTTCAGTGAAACTCTTCCTAATGATTTCAATTCCTGGTGACTGGCGCTTGGAAAGGCTAACAGCTGATAGCACGACAAAAGAAACTGAAACCCAAATACCACCTTTGTTAGAAGTTTTTATTCAAGAAAGCGCTATGCCCTTGTATGCCTGCTTCGTTTTTTAACAGACTCGTTTGTGTGGACGTCAAAACCAAATTGAAGTAGCAGTGTGTCTGCCATGCCAAATACATTAATTCTTTTGAAACCGCTTTTCCAATGATGATGCTATTCTTTCCCTTCTTTTTTTAGGAAATGGGTGCTTTAGAAGGCAGTGATGTGTGTTAGCAACAACTTTGTGAATACTTATTACTTTAAGCAATAGTTGCTCCTATTCGTTGGTAAAAATAGAGAACAGCATTAGAATTTCATGAAGTTATTGCTACTGCTGCCTCGGTGCCGTGCAGTCACCCTTCAGTTTGTGGCATCAGAGTCTGGTGGTTTCTTTCCCAGTCTAAAAACCAGTATTTCTGAGAGGGACCACAAAAGGTATGGTAAATCTAATAAAATTAATTCAAACACATGGAATCAGTAAATATAAGGGATGAGACATCTGACATAAGAACTTTTAATCCAGAAAACAAAAGCCAAATCACGGTAGTACAAAAAATACACATAGTCTGAGACCGAAGACATTCTCCATTCAAACTTGGCACTCCCACGTTTGGCTTGTGTGCCAGACTTGCTGGTGAGGCAAAAGCTCGAAATCAGTAATTAGCCCTCATTCCCAGCAGCTGGCTTAAAAGTCTTTAAGGAAAGCAGAGAGGCAGCTGGTTGCTGGGAAGGGGCAGGAAGGGCTGAGCTGCTCGGTTTGAAAGAGGTTAGTGTTGTTGATATCTTCAATTTTATTGAAAGAGAACGGTTTCTGGAAGGGGTACTTGGAAGTTGGTGCGGTGTTTGCTGCCTTTCTGGCATGGATGTGACCAGGTTGCGGGCATGTGTGTGCCCATGTCCCTTGTTGGGTTGATCATTGTGTTTGTTTTGCTGCTGCTGGCCGGTTTCTGGGAACGGCTGTGTGAAGTTTGGCGGTGCGTGCATGTAGGGACCAGGCTGTACAGCCGTAGTCTGCCTTTAGACTCTGGAAAATAAATTGTACGTAGATATTTTATGCTTAAATTTGCTACTATCGTTAAGAAAGAAGGAACAATTCTACAGCATTGGGCTGCTGCTGGGCTCTTTCTTGAGGGCAAGAATAGATGGGGTTGGGCCTGCAGTTGAAGTGTAGGTATATTTTAATTGTCTGTGGTTTTTGCTCTGCTGTTTTATCTGCCGTTTCTTTGCTTTTGTCGCACCCTGTGAACTGAGCTGTTTTAGAAAACGTGGGCTCCCCACTAGCTTCTCTTTGTGAAGGTTTTGAGAAGTAATAAATAAACAGAAGTCTAGGCAAAAACCTAATCCTCTACCCATGGCCAGCGTAACAAACCAGGCAGAGTGGCTGGTTCTCAGTTTAGTCCGCTGACTGGTGTTACAGCTAAGGTGGGGGTTATGGGGGGGGGAGGAATTTCCTCTGTGAGGGCAACTGGAAGGAAGGGCTGATGGCTTTGTAAGAAATATATAATAGCTCTATGGGCCCTCTTAGCGCTTTCCTTTATTGCTCTTTGTTCTGTTAATTGTACTGTGCTGTCCTTAAGGCACGGACCTGGGTTCCCACCGCTGTGTGAGGTGTTTGGGCACTCGCAGCTTTCCCCCTGTGCTGTGCCGGTGGCCCTGGGTGGGTTCCTGTGATGGGCTGATGGATTCCACCTGCTTTGGTTTCTGTTAAAAGTTACAGACACGCTAGCTGGTTGCCAGCTGCTGTGCCTTTCCACCCGAGTTACAGGCTGGCAGCTGAAGCGTTGGATGCTTGGTGAGTAATGCCGGCTTTGAGAAATATTACCTGCTTCCCCAGGGTTGACGGGGCTTGAAAGAAAACATTTATCAGGACTGTTCCTTGTCTTCTGTCCTTTCCTTAGTCTTCCTTATGTATTGCATTAAAATAAACAAGTGGCATGAGACGGAAGGGTGATGAATTTCTTTAATTGTGAGGCTCTCTAATAGACTCCCTGGGGACCCATTACCCACCAGGGCTGCTCCTTAGCAAGTCTCCTCCTGGGTTCTGATCACCAGCGCTTTTCCTTGGGATGACACCTTTGATCTTAAGCTCTGCTAGTGCTTTGCAAACATCCATTACATTTCACAACACTCAAGTGAACCTAATGACTGCCTCTTATCCAATTATAACTCGCATAAAGGGAAAACAAGGCACAGATAAGTAAGGGCCAGGTGCTGTTGTCACGGGATTATAAAGCGTATCTGCCGTGTGGCTGATAAGGAAAATCTCATTCTAGGCCCTTTCCTGGGTCTAGCAAACACCAGTCTTCTAATGAGCTACTCGTGCTTAGGCTGGACTTTCTGATTTGGTGGGCTTATGGTTTAAAGCGTATTGCTCAGCCCAGCGCAGCTTTCCATAGTACTCGGCACCGGCGAGCAAGCAGAAAATACAGACGCTATCTGCACGTAGTGCCTAAAAATAAGATAACTTTATACTATACGATGGTAGGGAGAGACAAGAGGCACCTAATACAACTGGCTGGCAGTTGGGATCCCTTTTGTTAAAGCTTTGGAAGAGCTGTTTGCTCTGTTTTCCGTTCGGCGCAGCTAGCTGCGGCTGGTTAAAAGGCAGGGAGGTTGCGCCCCAGACGCTCACGTCCGAGGAGCAGTCGGATCAATATCAATCTCTGCAGCCCGGCACTGTTACAAAGGCTCGCATCGCGTGTTGTCCAGCTGCGATTGTGCCCGCAATAGAGATCAAAGTGGGCTGAATGCTGTTATAGCTCCTGGGATGCTGCAATAGAGATGCAGAGGGTGGTTAAGACAACAGTCTGGGGAAGATGCAAATGAGAATGAACGAGCTCTGGCGTTTGCTACCACAAGTTAACTTAATTAAGGATGAAAAAAGGCCAGAGAAAGGAGCAAGATCTCTAATGCTGATGAAACTAGTCTAGTGTAGTGCGAATGCTGTGGTTGGGGTGCTGTCTAGTGCTCCGTGTTGGTGGCAGCGGGGTGGGTTTGAGGGCTGCGTGGGTGGCTGGGAGGGAAGGAGCCCGTGCTCTGCAGGAGGGGCTTTAACATAAACTGGCAGCACGTTTGTACCACGGAGCGCTGCAACCCAAAGCTACTTGGTCTGATATGACTGAAATAACACTTACGGCATTTTTGAACCAATTTTTTTTTTTTCCTGTTACACTGTTTTGTCTGAAGAATTGTTTCTATCTCTGCTTACCTTCCCTTAATTTTGTCTAGCTCCCTCCCCCCAACCTTCCCCTCTAAACCCAAAACAAAGCAATAGTTGAGTTTTCCGGAACCTAAACTTCTCCTGAGTTCGTGGTGATGTATGAGTGCTCTAATTACAGTGCTTACGTGTCTGTGACTATACTGTTGTGTGACTATACCTCTACAAAGCAAAATACTTTAAGATAACTTATCTTTCAATGGCTGATCACAAGGAGGTGAAATCTCTGTTAAAAGCCTCTCTTTTAAGACATGCTGGTATCGTCACGATCAGAAATATAGCAGTTAAACTCTGAGAAACTTTATTGGGTCACAGAGGGAGAAGGAAAGGAAGAGGAACAGGTGAGGGTGGCAGGAGTTTTTAGAAGCATGGACAGAAAATAGCACAGAGAAATGTGATAACCCTGACTGAGGAGCTGTGAGGGAATGGGTGCCCTTTGGTAGGACAGCAGAAGAAAAAGAAAGAAGTTAGAGACCAAGTTGTTGTTCCCAGATTGTTAAATCAATGCTCTGAGATTATTTTGGGAAACTTTATGCTGTCTTTTCCTTCCTTTTCAAAAAATGTATATTAGTATCTCATTAGAAGGGATCTAAAAATCACTTCCTCCATCCCTTTTCTGGACAAGTTAAAGTTATTGTTGCTATACAAATATGAAAGTAATGAGTTGAAACGGGAAGAGAAAATGTCCTCGTGTAGACCTTTGTATTTATAATGATGTCCTTTCTATCTACAAGTACCGCTGCAGCATGTGTCGTACACGGACCAGGAGATCTGGCCTGGAGACAGCAGTGATGGTGAGGCTGGTAGAAGTGACTTTGATTTCAGTGACAGGAAAGAGATACAGATGTTCTGTGACAGGAGGGAGTTGCCAGAGCATAGATATGGCTTGGGAAATCTGCAGCTATGGGTTTGCCTTTTTTATTTTAGGAGCAAGCATTGGTGCCGCGTAAAGGAACGGGGTGGCTGGCCTGTGAGACGCAGGAGGGTGAAGAAAGGAAGGGGAAAAAGAGGCCCTTCTGGGACTGAAGGGTGACAATCGATGGGGACAGCTGAATTTTGCTGTGGGGAAGGGCCAGCCCTGCTTTTCCCTCACATGGCAGAAAGCAGCTGTAACCCTGCTGTGAGTGTGGGATGGAGCCGTCTGGCTTCTGCAGACTCACTGCTGGCACATCTGTGCCACAGCTGTTCCGCAGGCCTCCGTTCCCTCCCTGGAGAAGCGGGATAGGGAGCCGAGTGATGGAGCCATGCTTTGCAGGAGAAAATAAAGCCCTGGCATGGTGTTTCTAACAGTGTTTAAGGCTAGCTGAGCCTTGTTGGAGTCCATGAGAGGTTTTTTTGTAGAGCTGAGTGAGGTCAGCTGTAAATATCCTGCTTCATGGCAGCTGATAGAACTGGGGGATGTTCCCTGGGACCAACTGGCATGTAAAACAGGGCTTGGTTGGTCTGTGTTTGCTCTCCTCATCTGCGTCGTTGTACAGGACTTGCACTAGTGCTTGCAAGTGCTCCCGTGAGCAACCCTGGTCTGACAGCTCAGCACGTGTCTTACCAGTGTTTGGGTAAATGACGGCAGGAGTTGGCTTTAGAGCTGGTTCTGCGGTGGAAGTACCTTCACGCGGCCAGCCAGCTGGCTGTCTGGGCATCGGTGCCTTGGACAAGTTGTGGATGCTTGGGCCAGTCCCAAAACCCATTGGAAATAGCTTTGGTTTGACAGAGACTAGAAATACCTTTGCAAATGCTCCATGACACGCGGGTAGCTCTATTTCCAGTGCGTTACTGGATAAGCTTATAGACTTTCAGCGGTTAACTAAACCGAAGTGCTGAGGAAAATCTCCAGAACTAAAAAGAATATTAGCCAAAGTTGGCCTGAAACAAAGTTTTTGAAGTTACAAAATGTATGAAAACAGTGATAAGCTTTAATATTTTTCTCTACTGTTTTTATAGGAATATAAAAATGGCAGTTTTATCATTTGATGGACTGCATGTATCTTTGGTTACAGTGAATCTAAGGGTAAATTTTATTTCCTCAGGGCTGTCTTTGAATACGTCTGTGTCGTGCCTTGTTTCTGATGCAGCACACAGTAACTTTAGTCCCCAGTACTATCCCACAATGCAAAAGCAGGTCCTGAATGCTTTTTTGTAGAACTCCATCTTTAGACCATTTTTCCCTGTTTAAGACTGTTTTTGCTAGGTATAGTTCAGTACGTAAGACCAATCAAAAGGGATGCAACTGTACCTTTCTTCCGTGTTTTCTTGACCTATAGCCTTCAATTTTTTTGTCATACTAAATATTTCATGCTGAAGCTTTCAAACTGCTACTCTCCCATGAAACATTGTCTTGACTACAATAAGCACAAACGATGTACTCCAGTCCACAGATCTGGTGTTTCTTGTAACTTTGATGGTCTCTTGGGCAGCAGGTCTGTTGATGTTGCTGGCATTGATCATTTGTGAATTAGCTAATGGACTCTCTGAACTCCAACGGGCAACTTCATGCTGCAGAAGACTTGCGTTGATCATAGGCGAGTAAAGTTGGGGCAATGGCATCAGCTCTTTAATTTCATACCGTTCCTATTGTATTTGCTTTTTAATTTGAAAAGGATGTATTTTTGCCATTGTTATAAATTCACCTTCTTTGTTTTAAGAAAACTCCAGTTGTGAAAAACCAGCTCTAAAAGAACGAATTCCCTTGTCTCCTTGGTGTGTGGTATTTTGCTGTTTCAAGCTTTAGCTTTAGAGTTTCTCCTTGGTAAGACAGAATCCACACAGAGGTTTAATCTTGTTACTTCTGGAGTTATTGGAAATATTGCCTCTGATTCAGCCCTCCATGAAACTGTGGCTTTTAGAGATGGTCGTTAGATTGCATTCTGGTCATGTAAAAATGCTTGAATAGTGAGCCATATATCTATTTCTTTTTTTTTTTTTTCTTTCCCAGCCACCTTGTGTGAGATATAGAGTTCACCGAATTGGTGTGTATTAGGCATATTTCATAGTGTTAAAATGAAATAAAACTAGCCTAGCTAGTATTTAGATCTCAGTGTGTTACGTCAAAAAGGCCCATAAAAAAAGCCTGAATAAGCCAAATGGTCCATGTAAACCCAAACTCTAAATAAGAGTTGAGGGCAGAAGTTTGTTAGCTTTGAAATATTTCTTCAGGCAGCCTCATAAAGGGTTGGGAGAGACTTCTTCAGTTCATTTAATTAAATCTGGAAAAACAAACAAAAGCCTCTCAATATCCTTCTTGTTACCCAAATGGCTATTCTGCCTTGGCAAGGTAATGTGCTTGTGGCTTTAGGGAGAATTCAGGCCTGGAATTCTGCTGGGAGTGTTTCCAAATATTTCACTGCTGTCTCTTAGAGTGAAAAGCAAACCTAATTATTTTACTTACAGATGCTCTTTCTCCGTAAGAGAGGCGGTGCAAGATAAATTGTAGAATTAGTAGATTGTTTTAATTCCCACACCTATCCACTATTAAATGACTGTTTTTTTTTTTTAAATGCATTTGAAATCTTTTTAGTCATGTTTTCTCAATGCTTGTGGCTTCCCAGTGAAGGATAAAAAGCAGTTCACTGAGGAATAACATTCTCCATGAGAGTGCCAGCTATCCGAATAAGAAACATGCTTGCCAGTTTTGACGCTGGTTCAGGCAAGGTTTGCTAGCTGAAGCTGGGGTGTAGTTTGAAAGGATCAGTCTTGTTTTTACAGACAGATTGATCAATTCTATTACAGAGCCTAATGAATTTAGTGAACTTTATTTAGTCCCTGGAAAGCAGTGATGTAAGGAGCTGCTTATACAAATAAGACTAGCATCTGTGCTTATATTAGTTAGAAAAAAATAATGAAGGCTATTAATGCTTCAATT
>VYXH01004570.1:67321-93995 GCA_013397275.1 Burhinus bistriatus | reverse complement strand
TGTTTGCTGTAATCAGTAAGTTTGTTTTCATTAAAAGGAAATTAAGATTTGATGGCAGAATACATGACCTAAATTCTGTAGAAAGTGCGTGGTGATGTACTTGTGTGCAGGCAACGAAGTCTTTCCTGGATCTAGTCCAGGTGATCCTAGGTTTTATGGCAAGTGATTGATAATTAATTGTCCACAATTAATTGTACTTTNAAGGCTATTAATGCTTCAATTCACTGACTGGAATTAAAAGAAGAAACTTGCCCGTAAAGACACATCCATGCTGTGGTGTAATTATGTGAATCGCCCTTTCTCTGATTAAATGCAATTCAAGCTTATATTAAAAAAAATAGTAATAAAAAAACCAATAACCACACAACCTCCTCCACACCCCCTCACACCTATTTCTGGTTTATATACTGTTCAAACCATGCTCCTATAGGCTGTTGGGGCAATTAGCAGCCCTATGCAATACGCCTCCTTGCTTTATTTGGGGTACCGGTAATTACAACATTGAACCCACAGGTATTAATGAGTTAGATGGGTTTCAAGGACTGTGCACCTTTGATCTCTTGTGCTTCTGGAGATGCAAATAGCTGGTTCATGCTTTCTTCAGGCTGCTGTATCCTACGTATTTACACTCCGTGCACCCTAGAGTATGATGGTACGGCCGTCTTGCTGTTCTCTGGGTGGCCTGGCTTTGTACTGAGGTCTGATTTGGAACTCCTCGCTAATGAGGGTGAAACTGGATCATCTCCTTTCTCCATACCAAATACAGTGATCAAAAACTTAAGTTGTTGGGTTTTTGTGGGCTTTTTGTTGTTGGTGGTGTGTGTGTTTGGTTTTTAAGGGAACAGCCTTACATTTTTCTATATTAGTACACTAGATATAATTATGTAGTGCTTTGTCTTTAATCTTTCAAGCTGTCATTAAATGGAAGAATGACAGGCTTCTGAACATGAGACAAATCTACTTTTATCTCTTAAATTAATTACCAGGAGACTGTACAAACACTGAAAACAAATTTAATAAAGGAGGCACTCCAGATGGTTGAAGGTAGACTTACACATTCAGAACATTCCTCATTATAATTGCGATACCATGCACGGAGATTCATGCTGACACTTTGGGGAATTTACAGATGAGATGCACTACAATCTGCTAGGAGGCATAATATTCACAGGGTTTTATTGTCACAGAAAAAGCATAATGACTATTGAAGAAAACTAATTGCTGACAGTTTTTGAGCTGGCTTTGGTGCACAATACATTTGTTCTGCCCTGTAGATCCTTGTTTCAAAAAAATATTTAAAGTACACTTGCAAATAGCAACATATTGCTCTAATCTCCATGGTATTTATGTACAATTTTCCTTAAATGACTCCGAGCTTCCTTTGTCTATACAGGTGCTTAGCTGGCAAAGTGATTCTTTCAAAGGTTCCATCTCAGTGCAGTTCTGGCGAGATACGCTAGATTGTACAGCTCAGGTCCCAAATAAACTGATCAGAAAGGCTTTAAATAATGTGCTTCAGCATATCCTTCTCTGCTTTCAGACGGCAACAATAGAATATACTGGTCCCCTTTCTCTGCAGGGGGAGCTCTGGGATGCTGCTTTCATCTGGGAGCAAAGGAGAAGCTATAGTTCAGGATTCTGACTCCAAAACACCTGCAAAAGACAAGGGACTCCCCTCAAACATCTGTGTTTCTGACCTCCGGTAGCTACCGTATTCACCACTTTATTCACGGTATTTTTCTGATTCTTGTTTTGTCCTCCTCTCGCTGAGAAGAATCCAGCAGGCTGTGTTCCAGGGTTTGTTAACTTGCCAATAGGACTTTCAAAACTTCAAGCATCCGCTTCTAGCTGGCTTCAAACATAACCGAATTGCAGCATAGCTGCAAAGGGCTCATCTGTGTGTTGAGAATGAGGGGGGGTGCGTGTCATAGACTTGTTCCCGGCATCAATGCTGCTGTATGAGCTTAAGGCACCCCCGTGCACGGTTATGCAGGATAGCTACTAGCTGATAACTCAATATTAGTAAGTGTATTTTTAGTAAGTTACCTATATATGTAGGTGACTGCTTCTCACCAGTTTAGACTGGTGTTCAGTAGCTTCTCCAGGAAGCAAAGGGATGCTGTAAATTCTGTAAGGCGCTTCTGGAAGCGTGCTTCAAAGGCACCTAATGTGTTTTAAATTGCTCACCTGTGCGGTCTTGTTATTCATTCCTTGCTCAGTGAAATGGTGTGGCACGTCAAGCCGTTTATCAAACTTTCAGCCACAGTCTTGGAGGAGTGCTGTGGTGACCAGCGAAGGGTGCCTGGTGGATGAAGGGCAGCTAATGTGTCATAAGAATTGAAAGGTCATCAGTCTTGGAAGGGTTGTGAATGGGCATTGAAGCTGTAAAAGAGAATTAAGCAGGTAGACAAAAAGAAAATGTGTTTGTAGTAATTAATTAGTTCTACCTGCTGTCGTTGGTTTTTGCTGATGAAAGACGGAGACTTCTCTGGTCTTCAGTATCTCTGATTTGATTGCATTCGCTTGGGACTGAAGAAAGTCACGGTTGCCACTGGAATAGCTTCATCAATGTGGAAAAAGACTGTGAGTAGATAATTCGTATGTGCAACAGATGCAGTTGTGCATTAATTGATTGGAATGGAGCCTGGGCAGGGGCTCCTGGGATGGGTAGAGTGCTGCCTGGGCTCAGGGAAGGAAAAATTTTGGCCCAACAGGGTTCGGAAGGGATGAGAGCATTCAGAGCTGGGAGATTGCACAGGTGTGATGATCAGTGGGATTAGAAATCTCTCCAGTTCAGTGAACTGAAATCCTGACAGTCTAACTGTGTATACCTGCTTCTCTAAGTAAAATAAAGCAAAAATTGTAATAACAAGAAGTTCAGACCTTGGAGAAATTATTTCTTTGCAATATTAGTGTAGAGGCCAGATAATGTACCAGGGGAGCACTTCCAACACAAATTTGACACAAGAATGAGTGTGGATTATAGGAACAGAACTATTCAACCTCCTCTTGGCTCCTGCTCTAATCCCTCAGAGCTCTGGGAAATACAAATGTATAAGCAACTCCTGAAACAAAACAATCACTGTTCCTTTCAGTCCCTGTCTTAAAATTGTATGTGTCTAGTTGCGGGGGAAAAAAACACAACAAAAATTCTGAAAACTATTACAGATTTATCTGCTGCCTTGTTTAATCAACTCGCGTCTATGAGATGGAAGCATTTTAGTGCTGAAAATTGATTTCTGGACAAAACAGGGATCAAAGAGGTAGAAATTGGAACTCAAACCATGTTTTCTTCAGCAGGGAAACTTCAGACGACTGTATGGTGGGAAGGCTTAGCAGTAGGTTGAGCTGTGGTTTGATCGTACGATAAACCTGGCTTTTCAGTCAGTGATGGAGGATCAAAAATGCCGTGACTGCATGACACAAAGCTCTGATCAGAAAGAACTTGCCATGAAGGTTGAAGCTTTGTTTAAAGAAATGTTTATGGATTAACTTTGCAGTGGGAAGGTTTTATGCCACGTCAGAAGCTTTGCGAGTGGGCACAAATTCAATAGAAAGTAGCATGAAATTCAGGCCATGCACTCTGACTAACCAGTAATGCAATTACGTGCCAGTGTTTGTACGGTTGGTGATTCAGCAGTGCACCGGCCATGGGATTAATCACTGCCGAGAAATGTCCTAAATTCAAGTCCTTAAGAAACATGGGTAAAGAATTTCTGCTGCCTGCACACTACCAGAAAGACATCATGTTAAATACGTTTGCTGGTTTTTGGGAGATCCTCATTAAAGGTGTTTTGGTTGTGTGGTGGGTGGTTTGTGGTTTTCTTTTTTTGTGGGTTTTTTTTTTTTGTTTGTTTGTTTTGATTGGTTTTGTTTGTTTGTCTTTATTAGAGATGTTTGCTATTTTTGGAGGGTGATATTTATTTTTAGGGAGGGATATTTTTTGGAACATGCTTCTGCCTTGATTTGTAGCAAAGCTAAATGTATCTTTAAAAATCAAGTGATTGATTCTCTATTAAATGACAGCTAGGATTTCCAGAGAGGTTACACGTGACCCTTGTGAAGATTTCTTTATGAATTGCACAGACTCTGTGGTCACATACGATTTACAAAGAAAGTTTTGCTGTGCTAGTATAGTAGTGTTCCATAACGATAGACTGAACATACGAATGAAGCAACAAACTTACTTTGGAAACAAAGCTTTAGTTGACTTTTGGTTTCTGTTTAAATCATAATATTGTACCATCAACTATTTTAGGCCAGTTACTTTATTGGTTGCACACTGTACACTTGCACACACCCTTTTTTAACTACCACTATTGCAATATCTAGAAAGAAGGCTTGAAGAACAAACTGAGACCAAGTACGCAGTAATCTTCATAAGAAGCGCATCAAACACTTTCTGTGCGACTCCTGGGGTTACAGTGTGTATCCTGGGAATACTGGTGCTGAAGTGGGGGGTTTTAACACTCATCAGAATTTGCTAGTGGAGACAAGGAGCTGATCTCCGTATAAAACTACAAGGAGATTTTCAAAACTGTCTTACTGGGTCTCATAGATCACTTTCATAAAAGTGTTAATGAGTGTTACAGAAAGTCCTTTAGGAAAGGTCATAGCTTGCTCAAAACTAAAATATAACAATAAAGATAGTCTGATAGCCTTCAGTACGTTCGTAGTCTGTGATCATTACATCTGCCCTTCAAAAAAAGTACGGAACGTGTGCTTTTCTTGGATGATCTCTGGCTTTAAATTATACCTATAGTTCAGTGTTGAATTTGAGTTGGTTTTTTTTAACAAAAAAAATCTAATCTTAATTTTATAACAAAAATCAGCGCAAAGAATCAACTTACATTATGACCCTGCTTTTATATATCTGCTAGTTTTCCATATCTAGGGACATGGTCCAGTCACAGGTATGAACCAGGTATGAACATTCTTTTGTGATGATAATATTTATCAAAGTTGCCTTCCCAATGCAACAAGCTTAAAGGAGAAGCCGCCTGTTTTTTGCTGTAGAAAAACACATTGGTTACAGAAGGAAACCAAAGGCTGAGGGACTGAAGAGAAGACTCCGAAAATAATATTTATTAAATAAATAAATAAAATTTATATGGTCTGATCAGCTGAATAAGGTAAGAGGAGTGAGATGTATCTCATTTTTGGCCTGTTGATTCATCATCCCGAGTTATGGAATGGGCACAAGGATAAATGTCAGGAGATTAAAAGAATTTTTTCATCCCAGGCTTTGTCATTATATTTTGAACAGGTGAATGTGATCTGTGGGTGGTGGAAAACAATCCACCACAGAAAGACTAGTGAGTCTAATGTTACTTGTTTGCCTTTGCCTCCTGGAAATCAAGAAGTCAGTCTCAAATTAATTGGGTTATGGTAAAAACTCTTCCAAAATGGCAGAACCTTTCCTCTCTAACTCTTGCAGCTGAGGAAATGTTTCTCTCATCCATTTTCCTGAAAAAAGACCCAACATCATAAATTGTTTTGCTCATTTTGATTTTTATTTTGCCTGTATCCAATTCTTGTTATTTCATATGACTATATTAAAACATTATGTTAATTGGATAGAGGCTGACCCCTGGTAGGCTTGCATGCGTTTCATTTCCTCTGCCCTGTTTATGAGCTCTTTCTTACAAAATGTCTGGAAAAATAACAAATCTGGCGTCTGGCAAATGCAAATACTCCAGGGTTGAAAGGGTGCCCAGGGAGAGTGCTGTTCTGGCAGACCCTCTGGGTTACCAAGTACTCTGCTCCGAGCACCCTGACTGTAATTACAGCAGCATTACACAGATTGAGAGGCTGCTTCTCCGAAAAGTCAGCGTAACAAAGTATTTGGAACTTAGTTCAATGCCAACTGCAGTTCTTGGCAATTTCCCACAGCCTGAAATGTCTAAGGATCTGCTCCTTAAACCCAGCTCTTAAGACAACTCTCAAATAAACATGGCAGAGCATCTGTCTGTAGCTATCTGTTCTCTAACCTTGTACGTACCGAACCAGTGCTACCACCTCAAATTTATATTGGTGTTAGCGGAGGGTTTTTTTTTTTGTTTTCCCCTTACCCTTTCTGCTATTACCCCCTTCAGATCTTGAGTCCTGTCTGTGGGTCTTGCCTTCCAGACAACGGAGAAAATTGTAGGAGAAAATTGAGATCTCTTAAGAACTTCTGACTGAGCAAATTCTGAGCTGGTTTAAAGTTTAATGCTTTAAGATGGAAAGTTTCCCACAAAATGAGCAATTGCTCAATGTTTGTGCTTTCACTTTTTATACAATTAAAAGACTATCAACTTTGGGAAGGGCGTCGGGGAAAGATGCGCTTCTCATGGTTACTTGATTGAGTTATGGAGGAACAAGCACGGTGCCACCAGTCAGGATTGCAGTGCTGCCTGTGGACCTGCTGAGCCCCTCTAGTGCTTTCTGCAGAATTTGGCTATTTATTCCTGTTACGACTTTAAAAGAATTCTAACATAATGTGTGTGTATGGGGGGAAATTTGTCCGTTTGTCGGTGCGTTGTCTTGTTCAAGACACACAGGATCGTTATATGAAGCCCCAATAGTTATTTGTTAATTGAGTGAAGTTGGCAGGTTGCGGTATGTCTAGTTACAGCACAAAAAATCGCAGACTGTTATTAAAACTGAAGATAAGTCCCACCAGGGTAAAAGAGAAAGATGGCTTGTAAGAACAATGAGCCTCAGAGCTTTTTCCTTATTGAAATGATTAGGTTTTTTCACTTTATGCTGTGTTACTACTTATGCTTATGCACGGGGTCTGGAC
Source organism: Burhinus bistriatus (assembly GCA_013397275.1). Lineage (NCBI taxonomy): Eukaryota > Metazoa > Chordata > Aves > Charadriiformes > Burhinidae > Burhinus > Burhinus bistriatus. The sequence goes on along the minus strand of VYXH01004570.1, from coordinate 87,211 downwards.
ACATGCCCATTTCAGTGGTGCAAATGGTGTCGTACAGACTCTCAAGGGCTGGTCTTGGAGCACAATGATTTCCAATCTGAGGATACGATCACTTAAATTTGATTTAAGATGTGGTGCATATCCCCAGATCTGATGTCTCTAAAATTTCTGTGTGATTTGAGAGATTTGTGGGAAGTAAATGTCATTTGCTCTAATGTTTAGTGGCTTCATGAGCCAAGTCTTTGAGGACATTAAACCCTTGCATGTGAGAAGTCCCAATAACAGACCGGTTCCTGGCTGTGTTTAATATTTCTCTTGACTATCCTGATTAAAACACGCTGGAAACATGTTTTTCTCAGCATAATTTAGGCCTTCCTGTTTCTTCGTGCTGGATATCATGTTAGTTACCTGAAAGATGATATTTTTAGTGTGGTGAAGGAAACGGAGAATACCAGTACCCCAAGTTGGGAGGGTATTTCTGTCTTTACAGAGAGGTTAGCTTCTCTGCCCTCTCCCTAGCTAAATTAGAACTGGCCAGAATATGAAGAGGCTTCCGGGGAGGGGCGGTGGAAGCAGGGGGGAACAGTTCCTGGAAGCAATACTGTTTTTTATTTTCAAAGAAAAGCTGTTTGAAGGATTTTGAACTTAAAAGTAATCTCTCCAACTACAGTAAAAGTTGTAAAGACTGAAGCTTTGCTATCCTTTTGGGTTTCCTCCTGTTTAAATGTTTCCAAGTGAGACACGTGTGGGTGGTGTTGGTTTTTTTTGTATTTTTTTTTTTTGCTGTCGTTTTGGGTTTTTGTTGTTTGTTTGTTTGGTTTTTTTTTAAATCTCAGTAAGGCATCAATGATGTCTTGACGTGGGACAATGAAGCAAAGGTTGACAAGTCACTGTTAATTATTCATGTTTTGCACTTTTTTTTTTTGGTGTGTTCATTTGCTGAAACAATGCTAACCATAATTTGTTTCTCAGTCTTTGGCTATGGTTACATACAAATAGATGTCAGTAACCAAATAACTCGGTGGAAAGCATAACTGCCACACTTTGGAACAACAAGCTGGACTATCAGTGAGATGCTTCAGCTCCCACTACTGTTGCTGTGGGAGCCAGGCAGCCTAACGAGATGCACAGACCATGTCGGTTGAGGAATTTCCAACAAAACAGTCAGTTATTCTCGACCCTCGCTAGTTTATCAATGTCTTTTTACATTGAATATTATTGCTCCAGCCAGATTGTTTCCAGTCTTAGCACTTTTCTCTTATTACGTGTTAGATAAGGCACCTTATGGAGAAAGGGTAAAAAAATGTTTTCTTAGATAAGGGATCCTCATTTTAAAGCAAGTTTAGGAAATAGTTTTTGTGTATGGACCAAGAAGCTAACACAGCTACCTCTGAAATGCTGGGCCTTTTAAGAGCCCGCTGTGTTCAACCAGCACTTAAGTGTTGTTCTGACAAATGCGATCAACCTTTTGGCTGCCCCTGCTCCTTACAGAAAGGCACTGCCTTTTACTCCCACTATGGAAAACCTATAACCTCTGGCATCACAGAATGGTAGGGGTTGGAAAGGAGCTCTGGAGATCATCTAGTCCAACCCCCCTGGCCAAAGCAGGTTCACCTAGAGCAGGTTGCACAGGAATGCATCCAAGCGGCTTTTGAATATCTCCAGAGAAGGAGACTCCACCACGTCTCTAGGCAGCCTGTTCCAGTGCTCCGTCCCCCTCAAAGTAAAGAAGTTTTCCCTCATGTTGAGATGGAATTTCCTGTGTTCCAGTTTGTGTCCGTTGCCCCTTGTCCTGTCGCTGGGCACCACTGCAAAGAGTCTGGCCCCATCCTCTTGACACTCACCCTTTAGATATTGATAAGCATGGATGAGATCCCCTCTCGGTCTTCTCTTCTCCAGGCTAAACAGACCCAGGTCTCTCAGCCTTTCCTCATAAGAGGGGTGCTCTATTCCCTCAATCATCTTTGTAGCCCTCTGTTGGACTCCCTCCAGTAGTTCCCTGTCTTTCTTGAATGGGACGCAGTACTCTGGACATGGCCATACCACGGCAGAGTACAGGGGGAGGATGACCTCCCTCGACCTGCTGGCCACAGTCTTTTTAATGCATCCCAGGATACTGTTGGCCCTTTTGGCCACAAGAGCACATTGCTGGCTCATGGTCAACTTGTTGTCCACCAAGACTCCCAGGTTCCTCTCTGCAAAGCTGCTTTCCAGCAGATCAGCCCCTAACCTGTACTGGTGCATGGGGTTATTCCTCCCCAGGTGCAGGACCCTACGCTTGCCCTTGTGGAACTTCATTAGGTTCCTCTCCACCCAACACTCTAGCCTGTCCAGGTCTCACTGTATGGCAGCACAGCCTTCCAGTGTGTCAGCCACCCCTCCCAGTTTAGTGTCATCAGCAAACTTGCTGATGGTACACTCTATCCCTTCATCCAGGTGGTTGATGAATATGTTAAACAAGACTGGACCCAGTAATGACCACTGGGGAACACACTAGTTGCAGGCCTCCAACTGGACTCTGTACCACTGATCACAACCCTCTGAGCTCTGCCATTCAGTGAGTTCTCAATCCACCTCGTTGTCCGCTCATCTAACCCACACTTCCTAAGCTTACCTATGAGGATGTTATGGGAGACTGTCAAAAGGCTTGCTGAAGTTGAGGTAGACAATGTCCACTGCTCTCCCCTCATCCACCCAGCCAGTCATGCCATCATAGAAGGTTATCAGATTGGTCAAGCATGATTTCCCCTTGGTGAATCCATGTTGACCACTCCTGATAACCACCTTTTCCTCTACATGCTTAGAGATGACATCCAGGATGAGCTGTTCCATCACCTTTCCAGGGATGCCATTGAGGCTGACTGGCCTGTAGTTTCCCAGGTCCTCCTTCTTGCCCTTTTTGAAGACTGGTATGCTTTTATCCAGTCCTCAGGCACCTCTCCTGTTCTTTATGATTTTGCAAAGATGATGGAGAGCAGCTTCGCAATGACATCTGCCAGGTCCCTCAATGCTCGTGGGTGTATACCATAAGGGTCCATGGGTTTGTGGGTGTCAAGTTTACCTATATGATCTCTAACCCAATCCTCCTCAATCAAAGGAGCATATTCCTTTTTCCAGGCTCTCTCTTACCTCCAGGATCCGGGATTCCTGAGGGCTGGCCTTGGCAGTAAAGACTGAAGTAAAGAAGGCATTCAGTAACTCCACCTTCTCTGCATCCTCTGTCACCGGAGCGCCTACCTCATTCAGCAGCAGGCCCACGTTTTCTCTAGTCTTCCTTTTACTACTGATGCACTTGGAGAAGCCCTTCTTATTGTCCTTGACATCCATGGCCTTGTATCTCATGGTGTTAGCTGTCAAACAAATTCTAGAGGACTGACGGGGGAAACAATCTATCTCTTGGGACTTCCATGCTTGGCTTCCATTGTAGGTCACCCCAAAGCACAATATGTATGATCTGAGCTGTGTGGATTCATGTCATGCAGGAAAATAAGGAACTCATTCATGCAGCTGAAATGTGGGAAACATTTTATTTTGTGTTCTTTAACTAAAGCAGAACTTCTGATTACTTAAATTCTTGATCAGGGAATTACAAATTAACTTAGAAAAAGAGATTGTGTTCAAAGAAATAATAGCTTTACAGTATACTTAGTGTCAAACTGCAGCTGGAAAAAAGTTCTAACTTTGAGGCAGATTTCAGATCTTAGAACTGAAAAAAGGAATGTTGAACGGAGCTTTCTCTTAGAGAGCTGAACGCCTCTTCCTGATCACTGTACCTTCACTGCAGGGTTTTCTGGTCAATTCCCATGATGCTTCAAAGCTTGCATGCGTGTCCAAACTCCTTTTTTCTTCTACTTTTGTGGGATCAGAGTTACACCTTTCTAATTAGAGTGAAAATGTAAATGAGGCATCTCTGACCTTGAGGGGGTCACCCCTCGGCAGCGCAAGGAAAGTCTTCAAAATGTCAGGCCTTCCATACGTACCTCAGACTTGGTCAGTGTTTGCATTGTGAAGTTCTCTGAGTGTCTATAACATTTTGTTGTCATGTATCATACGTTTTATAGGGTTTATGCTCAAAAAAATTAATAAAGCATGTTTTGAACGCAGGAAAAAGGTTCCTGAATTAAGCTGTTTCCCACTGTTCTGCAGTGTCGATTTCATGTGTCATTGTGCCTTATTTATCTATTGCTAGTAGGTGGAATATAGCAAGATCATCTGCCCATGGCACTTTGTGGGATGTAACATTTTAACCAAAAGAATTATGAGACATTTCGGACCACGTCAAGCTGTTTGAGTGTTGGGAGTGTCGCCTAATTTTGTTGTTTCTCCCTCACCTGTCATCTAGTCCTTCATATGATTTGCCGTTCTGCTTGGTAACAGCACGAATCCTGATTTGATATGAAGCTGGCTAAAATCTGAAGTCCTTGATTCATCTGTTTGTCTCCTTCTAAAGGCAAACAACCCCATATAATGCTTATACTTAACTACCAGAAAGCTTGAGTGGATAGCCTTAATCCATTGCGTTTAGTAAGCACTTTATAACTCATGTGAAGTTTACCAATATTACCCTAGGCCAGGAAGTTATGAGATTTTTTTTTTAAATTTATTTATTGTGAAACAGACTTGTAATGTTATTTTTTCACTTGTCAGCCTAGTCCCATTGTCATTCATGGATTTATAACAGTGGCAAGTTTGCTCTGTATTTTAGTACACAAAGGTGAACATAAACATTGTTCCTTGTTATTACAAAAGTTATACTGGAGAAACTAGTTGTAACGTACCTGATTTCAGCTAAAGATATCTCCAAGCAGCTAAAGGAAAATAATGTATTTTTGTCAAGCCATTAAGAGAACGCTTTGGTAAAAAGTTGCCCTTGCATAAGTCATGTCTTTATAAAGCAATTATAATTAGTTTGTACTGCTCAAAGTGTCAGCCAGGAGTCAGTATGCTTCAGGGAAATAAGACCGACAAGTTTATTGCTTCGCAGTTTGGAGCGATGGCGTGCCTTAGCAAACTGCGGCATGCTAAATAGTTTCTGATGAGACGAAAATACAAATTTTGTTACTTCTGAAGGTCATACCATATTATATGTATCACAAATATATATATAAACAGCCATAAAATGTAAATTCACTTCCTTCATTAAGCAAAATTTCCTATATTATAATGCTAATTTCCTATAATATAATGGTAGTTGTTTTTCTTTTTTTTTTTTTAAACTTGGCTTCTGCTGAAAGCAAGTCTGTAAGATTTATTTCTGGAGTGACTGAATTGGTGTCCATACTAGAGGCATAATCTCAAATAGTAATTTCCATTTTCTTAAAATCAGAGTTCAGGCTTACACCACTTAGCTTCCCAATTTGCATACTTATTTATATCAGATAAAACATAGTGACTCTTTTTTTCTTTTATCCCCATAATGAGGAATAAAAGGATTTTTCAATAACAAAATACAGTCTTTGGGTGTTTTTTTTTTTTTACTGAAATCTACTTTGTCATGATGGGTGGTTAAATCTTAAATTGTTGCAACAGCATGACGTGAGGCGCTATTTTCATTATTAGATTAGCAATTCAGATCTGCATGTGACAAGCGGGGAAAAATGATCAAATGTATTTGTGCTGTGTGCTGCATACACTAATGGACAAGTATTCACGGACACGAAGTACTTTGTGAACTGGAAGGGCTCTGTCCAGAATATCTTTTTTTCATGCTAGTATTTTATCTGTCACTTTTGCAGACTTAAAGTTTCTGGACAGTTCAATTAAGAAAATTCCTACAACCCCAGTGATAGATAAAACCTCTTTTTTTTTTTTTTTTTTTCTCCCAGAAACCTAGTTCTTTCCCAAAATATTTTCATGTCTTTCACAGAAAGGAAAAGTCTGAAAATGAGAGTTGCAGAGATGCTTAAAGATAAAAATTGCATAATTAGAACTTATGGCTCAGACTTTTTTGCCTGAAGATGTACAATAAATATGTTTTAGGAGCATTTTATCTCTCAATAAAATGATTTTTCAGCTGCCTGAATTCACATGACATAGCAGTCAAATATTTTTTTTTTTTTATTTGATACTTTGATTTTTGAAGAGTTCTGGCCTGCAGGGTTATTCATGAAGGCCATTGGAAGCTTTTTCTGAACTACACTGCTGTCTCTTGTTAGGCTTTGCATTCAGAATTATTCACTTGATTAAATTAGAATTAAATACATTATTTAGAGTTTGTTTTCAGACAGTTCTGTGGTAAACTTTATTACATTTTGCGCCAGGGTTTGATTTGGTTTGTTATAAAAATCCTAATTAACTTTTATGCTTTTATCAAAAGTTTGAAAGAAACCCAAGAACCTGCACACATAACTGGCTTCCTCCAACAAGAATGTTTTTTATCTGTCTAAACCATGATTTATGACTGTTTAGTTTATATAAATCCAGAACCTGGGGGTTTAAGTTAATAGTCTCTTTTCATTCTCTCCTATGAATGAAAGAAGGTTGTTGAGCTGTCATGTAGTGTGTTTGAAGAGAACTAGAGAAATTTGGGTACTTGGAGCCATTTGCTACATTGCCTATCTCCCAGTTCCTAAACAAAGCATGTAGGCAATTCTATGCAAGAGTTAATGAATGTAAATTAAAAAAAGCCAGGGTTTCTATTCTCACCCAAGACTTCTCCTAGAGAACGAGCTGGCTCTGCGCTTCTCGGGGAGCCGGGGAGAGAAGGGCACCTCAGTTCTCTAGTTTATAAAACGTGTAATGTGACATGAAGGTGAACTTGCGTTAACGGTTGTGTGGCGCTTAGTACTGTAGTGTGAATTCCATAATAATCGGTTATCTGATTAACACTTTAAAAAAAATAAATAATGAACTTTGGAGGAAGCTGCTTTCTTTGAAATAGCTATATTAAAGTCAGGCTTCTAATCTAAGTAATCTCTACAGGCGATGGGAAAACGGTAGACCCTTGAGCAGTCAATTCATTCTATCCACAGATAAGGTGGGGTGAATCATCCTCCGGTTGTTCCTTTCTCCCTGGACTATTGGGGGTGGTGGTGGTGGTAACGGGAGTGGGTAGCACAGGGTGCATAGATCACTGTCTTCAGACATGTAAAACTAAGAGCAAGAACTCTGTAACCTTGAAGTAAGCAGCTGCAGCTTGATGACTTGAGTGTAATTTTTTCCTGTAGCCGTCACTCCCAAATTTGATATGCAGGTAAGGTATAATACTAAGTAGCTAGTGACCAGCATCGTAATATTTCTTCCTGGTTTTCTACTGCAGCTGTTATTGAATTACTGAATCTTCCTACCTCTGTTTCTGCCTGCTGTGACTGATGGCAGCTTTTCCCATCACCGACTTCTGATTTCGTACTCCAGGCATGTCTGCATCAAATTTTATTATGAAAGATTCTTGCTTTGTGATTTCATTATACAGCTATTGCAAGAAAGAAGGACTAGAAGCATAAACACTTTTGTAACAAAGCAATATGTAGATTTCCAGATTCATGTTCTGAAATGCTTACTGTCTGAGAGAAAAATACAACGCTTCAAGCAGAAATAAGCAGCCAGGGAGTTGTAAGTTAAGGCCCTGGAGGACCCAGCCGAGGACTCTGCCAGTACAAACAGGCAGTCAGAAAAATATCTGCCCCAAAGGGTTTTAGATTTATAGACAAGACGGGAAAACTTGCACATTAGGAAGCAGGGGGTGGGAAAAGCACGGAAAAATGTCTGAGGGGACGTGCCGTGCCAGTGACAGAGCCATCCGCAAGAAAAGTGGTGACACTTCGACCCTCCTGCTGCTTATCCCTGGGAAGCCGAGAGCATCTGCTGGGTGTTTGGCAGGGCTGATGGCCGGGACCTGGTCCCAGGTTTCAGGCAGGCGGCACCTGTGGTGTCCCAAAGCCTCCGCTTCTCAAAGCGATAGAGCTTCTGGTGTGGGAAATGGACAGCCCAAAACATCAGGACGTGGGCTGCGACGTACTTGTCTCTGGAATGGCCAAGTCCTGCGAACTCACAGGTTGCAGCCTCTTGAAAGCAGACGGTGGGGGATGATGGGCTGTATTTTCATGCTATAGTTTCTTATTATGTTTTGAAGTCACATTTAAACAGAAGTACTCAGTGTTTGGTGTGTTTGGTTCTCCTACCTGCCTCCCTCTGTGTAAAAGCACTCCAGATGCTGCCCTACGCGTAGGGTTTACCAGCTTTGCACACTCATCCTCCAGAGCTGCACTCCGTGTCGTTTTTTTTTTTCATAAGCCCCATGCAGTTGGATCAGAAATTCCAGCAAAGGATGGACTCAAGCAACGGAACGCGAAGTGGAGCCATGGAAATGACGTAAAGTAAAATGCAGCCTGGGATTTTTAAGGAAATTTAAAGGATAAATTTGGCCAGCTTTCTCTGAAATCTGACTGGGATTTAGAGCTGTGGCTCCTTAAAGCTCTTTTGAAAGTTATAACTTATAGGGAAATAATAAGAAATTTTAGAAACCAAGTGGTAAAAGTCCATTTCACAGGGGGTGCAAGTCTGACCCTGTCAAAGGTATCTGGCCTTTTGCCACGGGGCTCCAGGAGGGCTGGGGCTCAATCGAGGAGATTAAACATCCTGGCCCATGTTAAATGGCAAACCAAAAGCAGGGCCAGAAATGCTGTCCGTGCCATGCTGTGCCCAGTACCTTGGATTTTGATTCCTGGCACGTGCCCAGCACTGAACTGTGAGCCACGTGAAACCCACTGATATAAATAAAACCAGGAATGTGTTTGGCTTGTGCTCTCTGAGGCCCTGGGGACCCGAGAAGGCCAACGCAGACCTGCAGTAGCCTCACAGGAGACATGGGCCGGTGAAGAATACCGTGGAAGACGGAGCCTTGCACCAAGGCTACAGTTGAGGTGTTCCACCCAACCGCTGCCACTGTTTTGACTTTCAGCGACCTTGGAGATATTTAATTCAATGACGGTTATTTTTGCTGAAATAAGTCCAATAATATACACACCTTTTTTGTTTTCTTTCTGTACCATTGGAGTATAGATGACTTAGATGTATATGCTGCAAACATGTTAGTCCCAGCTTGTTTACCGTCAGTAAACTGCGTCCTTGTTAGAGAAGAATGATGCTGACTAAAATTTTAGTTGACATTGCATTGCAAATAACAAATAAAAAGAGTAGAGGAGCTTTGGTTAAGATTCTGAATGTTCTTCCTCTGAAGCTTTAAGTGTTATCACTTAACGATGGTGATTATAAGACCATGTGAATAAGTCAGAGGAAATGATATAATGGTGCAAAGAAATAAGCTACAAAGCACTGATTTTGTTATAATACAGGAGGGGCATATTCTTTTACCTCTGGAACTGCCTCAAACTTGCCAGCTACATCAATTAAGCTGCTATTTGCTCAGTGTGTGATAAAGATTTTGCTAACCTGAGCCAAAACAGTAGTTTCTGCAGAAATTTGATATACACTTTGTTATTTTTTTGTGGTATTTCATTTTTTTAATATAATTTTTTTAAAATATTTGTAACTTTTCCCTACCCAACCAGACTTCTACCCTTGACTTCACCTTCCACTTTTAAGAGCATAACAACTAGATTTTGCCCAGTCCTTCATGATGTTGGTTGACCATCAGGAACAGCTCAAACAAAATCATTGCTTTTACCTGTTAAGAAACATCTTGTACAATACTGTTAAGGAACAGCCTCATGATAATACAGTATGTTCTGATTTAGAAAAAATTGTAAAGCCAAATAAATGTGTATTAAGTCTATTAATCACATGCCTCTGAACATTGAGTCCTGCTGAGAGGCCCCAGAGCGCTTACAGTACGATTAGTAGGGTGTTAACCTGTTATCCTGGAAGAGGATTTGATCCTGTCGGGGAACACAACTTCTCAAATAAGCTAAAGTTACCCACCACTTGGCCTATGAGCGCATGTGTTGTTTCACTGAAAACGCGCAAATTTGCATGAGGGCTGTTATATTCCCAATAAACCAGCAGCCTTTACAGCCCGCTCTTGGGATGTAATCACAGACATAAGCTCCTTCCACCACGCAAGTGAGCGGTGAGCGGTCTCTCTGTGGTGAGAGGCTGCCTCTATACGCTACTCCTGTAACCTGCTTGCAGTGATTATGAACCCCCCCCAAATTTAAAGAAGTCATGATTAAGGTTTTTAAGCATAAAAAGAATATTTGTCCTTGTTCTACGCTTATATTTGCTCTCTGCGCTGCAGCACACAGGAATCAAGCTCTTTTAGGGAGCCCCAAGGCTGAAATTCTTCATTCCTTAAAGCGAAGGAAGTGAAGATTCTTACACAGCAATCTTTTTTAAATAATTGAGGTTTTTAATAAATATATTTGTTCCTAAATCTTGCAATACAGCTATCATGGCATTTAGAAACAGTCCTTTAATGGCCTATTATGTCTCAACACTCCTAAACGTTGAATGAGAAGGGAATCGATCCATTGAAGTTTGGAGCTTCTGTACACCTATGACTGAATGCATCCTCAAACTAGGTGACCTTCTACGTTTGCAAGCTTTATTTCTGCAGCTGAAGTCACAGCTTATTTGCTTAGTGCTCAAAGAAAAGGGAGGGGGGAGGAAAGAAATCTGGCTTTTCTTCTTTGTTTAAAGGAATCCTGGCTTGATGACCAAAATGCATGTGGATTTCTTCCTTAATAGCAGTATTTAGGCGTTGAGGTGTGACTGCCAGAATAATAGTATTCATCTGAATAAACCACTTGATTTTATTCTATTTTATGGAGATAAAATACGCATATTCATTTACTTAGCTTCAATTTGTATGAGTTAGTGTCTCTCTTCCATTGCCAATCAGCAAAGCATGCAAATAATGATATCAGTGCATGAAATTAGCCCTGACCAAGAAGAACAGTGCACGGTCTGTTGTATAAATAGTCAGACTGATTCCTTCCTTCCTATTTTTTTTTTTTTTTTTCTCAGTTCCCTTTAAAATGAAATTCTGTGAAGTATTAAACACACAGGGCTTATTCACTTGTTTGTGTTGGGTAAGTGAATTCGGTGTTTGTGGGAGATGCCAGATGGGCTGTGTGAGAGACAGAAGGTCTCTGTCTCTCCACCAAGCAGCAGCAGTGTGTGCTTCCCAAATTAGGCTGCCAAAGAGCCTTAGACCTGACCCACAGGTAAGAGGCTAATTTTGGTACCCCTTCAATCCACAGCATCTTTGACACTGAGAAAGCTTTAATGCCCTGAATGCTCCATTTCCTCCTGGCGTGCTACTGCTCAGTATGTATGCTTGGATGCTCCTCAGCTTCAACCATCCTTTCAGACAAACATACTCCGCTCTCCAGAAAACATACGTGAATGATTATGTTGCTAAAAAAAAACACACAGAAGGAAAAAACCCATAATTCACTTCCCTTTCAACCATGGGTGGATGAAAACAGCATTCATAAAACAGTTTCTGACAGCTTTTTCTGTTCATAATGCTTTTATTGGTAAGTGAAAAGATTAGTACCACGAATGCATTCTCCTGTAGCCAGGTGCAGTAGGAAAGCAAAAGCCCACATTCATTTAGAACTGAAATTTTTCCTTAGCTAAATAAAAACTTTCCAAATAAGAATGTTTTTAAGGACAGAGCTCTTTGTGGACTATACAGAGTCGTGGTAATAGCTGATTTCATTTTAAGTTGTACGCTAGTTTACCTTGTTCCCCAGTTGTCATCAATTGAGAGAGCTTAATGAATGTTGGCAAGATTGAGAGCTGCACTGTATCTTCTTGAAAAATATATGTATAAGCATTTGCAGTGATTCTGTTTTGTTTTTGCATATTTTGTGCAGCTCATTCCACCAAGCTTAGCATAGCGGATTTGGTGTTTTACATTGGGATTTGCCAAATCCATCTTGAGAATGAAATGCCAATGGGAAAGTTCCTCAGGTTCTGCTTTGTGGTGATCTTCATAATGTTTTTTTAAGTTTGAAGGAAGATGATTAATTTGGATATTTGGGCAGGAAACAAAAGCTGCAAGGGAAACGAATTGGATTGCATGGGGAGACTGGAGGGGGGCTTTATTTCAAACAGAACAAAACTTGTAATTACATAGTGTTTTATCTATTTCACAGAATAAGACTTTCTGAACAATCACAATAGGACATTAATCACTGCAAGTATTACGGTCCAAAACAAAGTTAACAGCTTTTCTTTCTGGAATATACCTTGTTAGCCAGATAAATCCTTATATAAAACAACTACAGGATATTTACTAGAATTCCAAAAGAATCAGTCTGTGTATCTGTAGGAAGTTAGTTGAGATTGCAGCAAATTCTTTGTGAATTCAGACAAAGATATATATACATTTTTTTTATTGTGGCTAAGTAGAAAATGTCAATGTTCTTTAAGGGAACATCTGAGATAAATATATGAGATACCACATTCTCTATCTCTACTTTCTTCCTTCATGTAAAAGGCTAATACCAAAATCCAAATATATACTTTTTTCAGCCAAAAAGTGTTTCAGTGAGTATTATCACCAAAACATGAAGTGAAATATGAAAGTTTTAACTGAAATAAAACTTTAATTTTTGAATGGAAGTCCTTACTGAAACTCATTTGATTCCAATTTCCAAAACACATCAGGGAAACGGAGTTCTCCAGCAGACCTTTAAAATAGTAAAAATGGTGTGATTAATGGATTTTGAGTAAGCAAAAGTGATTTTGAGGAAAAAAACGGCTCTACTTCTTACCTTGTCTATAATGACCTTAACTTGCTGCCATGTTGTGTGTTTGTAGCTAGACTGGCACGCCGTTCTCCCTACCATGTTACTCTGGTACCTAAATCAGGGCTATGTCCGACGGCTTATCCGGCACTCGATAGAGATGGAGCCGCTGGCGAGATTGTCATTGCAGTGTTCCTTCCCCCAGACTGGTCCCTTCACCTCTCTGCTCTATGTCCACCCCAAGAGGATGACGCTAGCCTCGGATGGCAGAGTTTAAGCATGTTTTTAGTGCTTGATTGTCACAAGTCGTTGAGGAAAGGGGAGGTGAGGAACTGGAGCAATAGCTCGTTACTCTTTTTCTGTTAGGGTGGTTGAGAGCAGCAAAGAATTTACACTTTTTAATTAGACGTTAGTGGGAAGGTGGGCTTAAAGTAAGTGAGGCAATTCTCGGTGCTAAAGACGGAAGTTTTCCCCCTACTTTAATACCCTGGGGAGGAAAAAAAAAGTAGAAATCTGAAAGTTTTATCTCTTTCCTTTTAAATTATTCTCCCATGGCAAAGTAAATTTCTTATCAGTCTTGAACAGGCAGCTTCAGTGTCACAGATAAGACGTTTGAGTACTGCCGAAAAATACAGGACAATCAGGTACACAGTGGAAAACAAAATAGCATATCACAACTTTCACAAGAGGAGGATAAGCTGTCTCCATTGGTGTGTTATTAAAGATCACTTTCCATTGTGAAGCTAGATTCAGTGAATAAATCTGAAGCAGAGAAAAATCTGAGAAGAAAATTGTTAACATAACCAGTATCGAATTTTCCTCTTCTGTATAATTTCTTTTACGTACCCTCAATTGTATTCAGCACCTCAAGCACATAGTTTCCTTCAATCACCATATACAGAATTTGGTGATAGTGTTTTATTTCTTTATTTGTGCCATTGTGAAATGCAATAAAACTCAGGCCCTCACACTGTAAGGAATGGATATTCTCCATCTGGCATTTGCATGTCGTCATCTGCAAACCTTTGCTTGTCCAGTGAATATAGAAATGGGACTGGATTCGGAAGGGGTTAATCCTTTGCAACCCGCTGTGAATACTTTAGGTTTAAATTTTTTTGTCTTCAGTGCACAAGCCCATGTGAAACTACAGAAGAAAAGCAATATATTGACTGCCCTCTGAATACAGAGCTTTAAAATAAGCTTTTACACCCAGGTGGCTCAGCCAGCAGACTTCAGACGATAGCGACATCTTATTCAAACTGTTAGATCAGTGTCTCATACTAATGAAGTTACTTCATTGCGGCTTGAAATACTGTGGAGGTGAATCCTAAAAATCAATCTGTTTGTCTTTAGACCAGAAGCAGGTAGCATTAAAATTCATTCCTCCTGCTTCTTAGTTTGGTTCTTCAGTTCTTTGTGTTAACTTTTGTTTCAGTCTTGTTAATTATTATTTCAGTCTTGCAAGGTCCTGAAGTTGCTGTTGGTTTGGTTACACAGAGTAAAAGAAGGGAGGGAAAGACTCAGCCCTGAGATGCTCTTCCATTCCTGTCCCCAGAGCAGAAAATAAAAGGTCTGGGGGAATGAAAGTGAATCGGCAGGAAAAAGAGAAATGAGTGAGCACTGTCTGTATCCTGGGGGGGACCTGTTGAGAATTCTTCTGACAAAGTCAAATTTCATCCTAAAATGCCTGTTTAAACTTGAAATGTTTTGTTTTGAGGCTTTGTGATCTCAAATATAGCTTCAAATTCAAGGCAGAGCTCTGCTTTCCAGACGAAACCTTTGGCAGACCTTGGGAGGAGCTTGGTGCGTCTCTTCCCGGGGATCTGGAATGGTTTTTGGCTTAACAGAAATTCTGAAAGAAAGGAAAGAAAATAATTTTAACTTGGGTTATAATGAGACTTTAAAACCCCTGAAACTTCTGATGAACTGCAAGTCTGCTCCTCCTGCCTCACCTTGCCACTTTAAGACCTGCATCATTAACGCTATATTCCGTAGGTACAAATATAACGTACTGGAAAGGAAGATTCAAGGAACATGTTTGTGACAAAGATGATACGGCATGTCGCCCTTGCAATGCTCCATATGCAGGTTAACTGACCGGTCCCCTCAGATGGCGGTGAGCCGGTGAAGCTGTGCTGCCCCGGGTACCAGGGCATGGACCATTCCCTTCCAGACAGACTCTGGGCACTCGGGTTTTGAGCCGTTCATTCAACCGAGGAACTAGCCAAAGCCTGTTACACGGCTAGCTCAAGCACACACAAAATGATACTGGTAAAAACAGGAGCAGGGCTCGAGCCTTTGTTGCATTAAAAGGAGCAGGGACAAGAGCATACAGCCTGCCGTGAACATCGAGCTGTGGAGGTTGACGCCGTCTGAGCTTTGATCCCAAACCAGGAACTGAGTTTTCACTGGCACTGACTATGCCTGAAGAAAAAAAGCAAATAAACCAAACAACAAACCCCAAAGCCACCTTATTTTATTTTCCAGGTGGCCCAAGCACGCGTAGAGAGCGTGGGTAATCCCTCTGCAGGTCAATGCCCACAGGCTTTGGTAGTTGACTTGGTAGGAAGCAGCAGCGCGGCTGTGCTTGGGGCTGCTCAGGGCATGATCTTTGTAGGTGCCATTCACAGCCACTGTTTGGTGACCATCGTGGAACAGAGCTGGTCCAAGACACGCGTTCCATTTATTCCCTCGCTGCCAGCCCCGAGCCAAGAGCAGCGAGCATAAAGTGCTGGCTCAGGGGGCTTTGCGAGAGGTGAAGGTGTAACTCTTCTCTTACCTTGCTTACACCAGCATCATTACTTCCGTTGGTGCAGATTGATCAGATGTGCAAGGCAATTTTTCCCGGAATGAGTACGCAAGAAGCTGTAGCTGAAGGACCTGGGGAGCAGGTTTTTCCTCTGGTGTGGCTCGTGGTGTGAGCCGAGGGCTGGGAAGAGGCTGCGCCACGAGTGTGGCGTGAGGAGGAGCATGGCTATAGGATTGCATCGTTGCATGGCCCCTTCAGGGCCGTAAACTAGACCGGCATCGAGTCAGTTGGCGGGTGAGCCTGCAGAAAACCCCCTTTGTTCTCTTGGGGCGAAGTGGATGACTGTAATGAACTTTGCCCACAAGAGCGCTGCAAGCATTAACTACTTTAATGTGCACAAAGTGCTTTGGAGATGAAAATGACTGGGTAAATCCTAAGGTTGTTGGTGATGACAATACTAGTTCAGAAGAGGTTTTTTAGTCTTTCTCCCCAGTTTTTGTTCAATTCAGAAAAATTAGAGACTTCTTTACTTGGGATAATGGACTCATTTTGCTTTATTGTCCTTTCAGGTTTTAGCCTTCAACATAGCTGCACTATAACTCTAAACCAGAAGTACCACAATATCTAGAGCAATAACTATAATTTACTCAGTTCCCACTAGATGCCTCTAATAGCTTCTGAGGATAATCTTTCTCCCAAACTGTAGATGCTGCCAGTATACGCAAAATTGGGCTCTCAGCACTGTGGAGCCTTCAGATTCTTGAAATACTGGTCCTTTTGAGTGCAGTGAGTTTGTAGATGGGAGATGAGAATTTAATAGCAGAAAACTTCTGGATTTCTGATTTTTATACAGTATTAATTGACTTAGCTGGGGCAATGCCAAATATATATATATATGTATATAAAAGCCCTGTTGCCATTCCATTATTTTTGCCAGACCATTAAATGCATCCTTTCCTTATTCATATTTTGAAATCCTGCCATTGCTCCAAAATCTTAGACCTGTAAATCAAGTTTAAGGAAGACGAAACAGAATGTCAGAAAACACTCCTCACTGCAAAAGGAACTCAGGGGAAAGAAGCAGGGGGGAGAAGAAAACGTTAACTGTTCTTAATTAGACATGACAAGGCAAGACTATGAGACACCCACCTCCGAGAATGGGAACCGAGTCAGTGGTGTCCCTGGCTGTTTTGAAGCACTGCTGGCAGGAGAGCAGAGCTTGAGGGCAGCACCTGGAGAAAAAAAATTTGTCAGCAAGTTGTGCATCTCCTACTGGTTTTCTCAGGGAGAAAAGGACAGGATTATCACAAAAGGTCTTTTGCATCATTTTGGAGTTCAGTTCACTTGAAAGACAACACAGAGTTTTGTACTGCCCTTTTTAATAGACTGTTAAACTCTGTGGATGCCCTATTGATTTCCACAAATGCTGTGGACGGCATGAAAACCATCAGTATTTGGGGTTTTTTTTGCCATTTTAGTGTTGGTGGGGTTTTTTGTTTATTAAAAATCCCTGTGACTTTGGACAGTGTACTTCAACTATCTGCATCTCCACTCTTTAATCTGTATTACAGAGTTAGGACAGAGGAAGCTTAGTGAGTGCTTGATACTGTGCTAATGAAATCATAAGAATATCTGCTCGTGTTAGTTGAACTGGATTCTTTTTTGCTCTAAAATTTGATGTTTTTAAACATTTTAAACATGCTGGATAATAAGCTTACTAAATGTCCCATCACTGTGTAAAATACATCCCCACATTCTGTTCTACTTGACCATATTTCTGCATGTTTTAATTTACTAAAACCATAAAACAAATATAGTAGTTCTCAAATAAATCCTCAGACTTTGGCACACATCACTTAATTCAACTTATAGTAACAGCTGTGCATTTACATATCAGGAAATATATTTTAAAGGTTTGGGGCACAGTTTACAGAAATCTTTTTTTAAGCTTTTTTTTTGGTGTTTTTTTTTTTTTTTTTTAGATCTCTGCACAACAAAATTCCAGGTTTTCTGTTAGGGCATGTTCGTTTGACAGTGACTAACAGTGTATCTAAGTTTATTTCTGTCTGTGTTATACACAGCAATAAAGTATTCACCAGGATGATCTGTCACCCACCTTACTTTCTGTTCCCAAGACTCAGTTTTGCCTTCTGTTTTTCTTCACTTGTCCTACCAGTATATGATCCATACATCACTTGCTGTCTCTGCTGATCCCAGATGGGTCACGCACTTGGGTCCTGGGTGTGACCACTCTCCAGGCTTAGGGAGATGTGGACTTAGAACTCTATATTTCACACACACTGGCCAAAATCAATCCGTCTTGCGAGCCCAGGCTCTGAAACAAGCTCAGCAATGGGGATGACTCTGTAGCCATAGCCAGGATCTGCTTAGCTCTCCTTTGTGACTTTGGGGATGCTCAGACTTAGCATCGCTGACACACTACTGTTAACAGATCTCCCTTATTTTGTGCCTCCTCTGGGCTTTTCACTTGACATTATCTAACTGCCCAACAGAGGAGGAAGGTGAGAGTAGTAGCACTCAGGCTACTTGTTCCAGGCAATTGCCATCCCATAGTGTTTATGGAGCTTGAATGTCAAGCATTTTAATAATCTCATCTTGACTGAAAAGATTTAATTATTAATAACGAGAAATATGTTCCGCAACTGTAAGCCCACCATGTACATGAAGAGATATTGCTGTTTTTCTTCATTACCAGTTCTGTTTAGCATTCTGGTGTTTAAAGGCCAATGAAGAGATTGATCCTATTATGCCTAGCACAAATTTTTAAAAAAATGGATATTCCCTGTCAGACAGTCTAAGGGGAAGTGCCTCATGTCATGTTCTCAGTTGTTACACGTAACCAAAATAGGGGTGTCTGTGTTACTGCAATACCAAACTTGAATTGGTTAATATTTCTCAGAGCTGCTTATGTCTGGTTTATACGCGTATTAACATGGTTGTGTAGTTTTCTGCCAGCACAGGGGTTGTTCACGTATGCTTACAGAATATAGAGAAGAGGGCAGCTCTGCCGGAGACATGTAGATCAGGATCCATGGTTCAGCCTAAGTCAATTTATTTATGACTTGTCTTGTGAGTATGGCAGGGATCATGCTAGAAATATTCGATCAACATTCCCAAAGCAAAGCTTTGCCAGGGTCAATGGAAGAAAACTATTTAATGGATTAAGTCAAGCAGCAGGAACATGGTTTAGTGGTGGACTTGGCAGTGCTAGGTTAATGGCTGGACTCGATGATCTTAAGGATTTTTTCCCACCTAAATGATTCTATGATTCTATAAGACTTGCTATAGTTTGTACACAAGTTCCTTGGTTGTTCCTGGTGCCGGCTCCAAGACAGCATGTAATAGATTTCATCACAAGAACATGCTAGTGCAGCTTCTAAGAAAGAAGCTCTTATAACTTTTTTTTGTACATAATAAATTTGAAAATACAGAAAAGAACAAGACGGTTGACGCAGGAACAACAAAGTGTGCCACAGTATTATACAAAGTAATTTCTACAGAGGATTTACTTGTGACATATTTATTGGTGTTGTTTGCCAGAGTCTGCCCATAGTTAAAATTGTATATCTTGAGACGACAAAGCTTTGCACATTGCCGACAATGTATTGCTCCTTGTGGAAACAAGTAACAATTGAGTTCAGAAAGGCATGTTTTCACTGCAGCCACTGATGCCTCAAACTATGAAAGTATAGCATATTTTCAGTAATTACCACTGCAGTGCATAATTATCCATCCTACGTGGGGTGGTGGGAGTCTTCTCATAGAGCTCAGGAGAGCTTCCTTCAGAGGCAACTCCATCATTTAAAAAACAGCAGGAGAGATGGAAAATGGACACAACCCCTTCTCCATTGCGGTATTGGCCTGTTCTGTGATGGTCTCTGACCTGAACGCAAAGTCTTGGGACTCCAGGAATTATGTAGCCACAGGAATTACATAAGACATGGCTGTTAAAGTGAAGATAAATTTTTACATGCTTAGCCCTCCCCGCCCTCCTCCAAAATCCGGCAAGCAACTTTCAAATTACTTTGTATAATGAGAGACAGTCAGAGTGCCGGTTCAAGAACCATTGATCATCTCAATTGTTCATCTCCTGCTACCCTTGTGTTTAAAAGAGACAAACAGATTTTTTTTTTTTTTCCAAGTTATAATTTTATACACACAGATTTTTACTGAGTCTCTTGTGCACAATGCTGGCATCAAAAGAAAATCTCATATTTGAGTAGAAGGAGGAGTGGAACAAGGATGATCGTGCATAAAACCGCCTTAACAATATATTTGCCATAGCTATGCTCTTCAGTCATCTTGAAATACTTACATCTACCTCTTTACCCTGCCATATCTTACTTTGGTATCTAAGCATTTTGCACAAAAAATGAAGTGAAATATTCTTGTCTTAAATAAAAACAAGCTTATTGCCTGTACTGGGATTTTCAACACACGTACGCTGGTGGGTAGCATCAGTGAACCTCTTGGTTTGTCTGAGGA
>VYXH01004570.1:0-67301 GCA_013397275.1 Burhinus bistriatus | reverse complement strand
TTGGTTTGTCTGAGGACCTTCCCCCTCCTTCCCCCCCCCTCCTTCCACATGAGCATGACTCCTCCTGGCTGCTCTCTTTACCAACTGGCAAGTATGACACTCTTGGTTTGGCTCTTCCAAGGCTCAGTGCTATTTGCATAGATGTCTGTCCTCCTGTTGCTAACATTGTTTTTCTCCTGGGCCAATGTTGAGGTGAGAAGTCGTCACTGTAGACCATCCGTCTTAGGGGCAGCTCTGAAAAACAGCAAACGGGGGTTTTGTAGCATGATCTTGAGTCATGTTTTGCCATCACTGTGAAGCCAGTTCAAAGCATAAAATTAATGTGCTGCCAGTAAACTGAGTTGGTGGCCAGCTGAACTGCTGCTCTTTTTGCTGACCTTCTTGGGGCTTCATACTTGTGATGCAAAATGGTTGGACTTCATTGACGGTATAAAGTCAATGAATATTGTAGGCCATTCTGCATGGGTTGAGGCTTTTGCTGTTCATGGCTGTCAGTACTGCCCCGTTGCCTCTTCTCTGGGTCCACTCGCTTCACGCCAGTGCAAGCTCTGATATACAGTCTGTAACGTGACACAGTTCAGCTCCGCAATGAAGGCTTCAAGCACTATGGACTTGCACGTTTGCTCTGTATTAAAGTTAAGCCAGGCATTTTACAAAATGTTAGAAATGGCATCTCTGAAGGGAAACTTATAAGTTAATGAGAGTGGAGGAGCTGGTATGTCAGTTGCCTGCAGAGGTGAGTGACAAGATATGACAAAATAAATTTTAATGCACACCTATAGTAGTACTAAACAGGATGTGAATTCTCCTATAAGAGCATGAATTATAACAAAAACTCTTTTTAACCAGTTTAAGTGGCTAAAGACCTAGCCCCTGTGGCTTACACCACGCACGTCTAGCTAAAACCTTTTTTGAAGTCTTTCCTTCAATATCGCAGTATATGATTTCTCTATCCCATCTGTAGTTTTCAGCCTCAATTATCTACATTTTACGAGCTTTATATATTTTCCCAAGGTTTCATAATTTCTCAGAGACCTTGTAAATGTCTACATTTAGTTTATTGTGCTGTTTAAAACTTCTCTTCAAATCTCTCCTTTGTCCTTTTGTCTCATTTTTAAATTTTTTCTTAATAACTGCTCACGGAATTTAGCTTTGAGATTGATAGGCAGTGAAATAGCTAGGAATAGGACCAAATAATAGAGCTGTTGACTGTTTTCCTAGGACTTGCCCTAGTTTTACTGTAAAAATTTTTCTCTCCCAGTGGCAACATTTTTTAGAGAAGTAACTGGATTCAGAATGTATGTGTTAAAAGAGCAATTGCAGCACCAATGATTTGCTTAATTTTTTCTTTTAACTTTTGGCCTTCTCAAATTGATCTCCATGATAACTTTTTTATTTTAATCTAAATTTCTAACTGTTGCAGTCTTACTACATCTAAAATGGCAAGATCTTATATCAGCAGCTGGACTCAGACTAGGTATTTATTTTTTTTCGTTCCAGCAGTGGTTTAGTCATTGGCATGCATTACCACTCTTGATGCTCGTCATACGCAGGGAAACACCTTTAGGGAACTTTTCATCAGCATTTAGGAAACATGAACATCTTAAGCTTTTCTTTATCTGGAGGGTGGTTTGAGAAAAGGTATGCATATTATTGTTTGAACTTAAAAATGAGATTCTGTGCACACCCTCTGGCTTAACATCATTTTATCAGTTTTCCTCTCCCTGGAAAATATTGCTATTATTACAGGGAACGTAGCACCAGGTGAGACAGCTGGTACATGCCAGTGCATTTAGCCGAAATTGCGAGGCCTCTGCCCACAGCACCAGGGCTCTGGAGATGCTCGTGGCATGAGTGGGAGTATTTTTCGGGACCAAGCTTCCAGTGCTCACGTGAGAAGAGAATCAGGGTTGATGATATTTAGGGGAGACTGCTTTTTTGGTGAGGTAGGTCCTGAAATGCTGTAAACCTGCTATAGCTCTGATAGCGAGGAGCTTAAACATGAAATGTCATTCATTTTCCCTTTAAATATAGAAGATAAATAAGAAATATAACTCAGAATTATTCCTGTTCTAGTTTATTACCTATTTTTATGTTTCTATACAGAATTATTTTTTAATACAGTCATTAATCTTGTCATTGTGGAACAAGGTGTACAACATGTACAATAAATCCCATGCAATGAGGAGGGGGAATCAATGAATAAACAAAAGAACAAAATCAACTTTTAGAAAGCTGTAAAGTCTCCTGAATTTTGTGTGAAAATATTGTTTCTCTTCTTTCTGTTATTTGTTCTTTGATATTGTGTTAGCTGCAGAAGAAGTTCAAGCTTAATTATATTAAATTACTTACCTCCTTTTAATTAATCTTTAAACATTACAAAAAACCCCTATTAGTATTAAATATTTTAAGCTCCATACAGTTAATACACACTAAGCATTTCGAGTGCTCTCTTGGAGGAGAGTATTTTCTGTCCCGATTGGGATAGGAATAGTTTATTACTGTGCCACTGCAGCCGGGAAGGTGGGTGACAGGGGACATGGCTGCATGTTATTTTGTTGTTTTAAACTTGGGGTTTGGGTTTTTGTTTTTTTTTTTTTGTTTGTTTGTTTGTTTTTTTCTGGAAAGCTGTGACTTTTTATATCACTTTTCATAGCTGTGCAGATCTAGTCTGCCTCAGGGTAGCAATTTTCTGTGCTTCAGAGAAATCTTGGATAACTTAAATGAGATGATAAATAAATACATTGCTTAGCCAGCCAAGATAAAGTGTAGGTCTGCTGTTACACAATGTCTAGCTCCTTGTATTTATAAAAAAAAAAAAGCAGAACAATTTCAAAATGCTCTAGGTTCCCTTGGGGAAGAAGATAAATTTTTTGGGGAAAGGCAAATGTTTCAAGAGAAAATGCCCTTTTCTTACAGTTACCTAGATCATAATTTACAGTGGTGAGCATAATAATTTCAGGTGTTTACTTCTAAGAGTTCTGTAGATCAAGTACTCTGATAAAACCATGACAACAATCATTAAGATTGTGTTTCTTGTCAGGACTCGGGGAATTCAAGACGCAATTTTCAAAAGCAGTTGAACCCATAGTCCTGCTGTATTTCAGTGCAAATGTTGCAGCAATATAAAAGCTGGAGATACAGCAAAAGACCAGACAGACGTCTAAATGCTTAAAAAGCCCAACTGCCAGACAGCGGGGAAAATAGTTCGGGCATGCAGTGATATTAATCATCTCTACAGGTATTCAGGAGAGAAAATAGAAGTATTCAGGTGGGCTATTAGGCATGATGGCTGTGCATCTGCCACCTAAGTGTGCCCCTTGGAGAACAGGGCAGGCACGCAGAACTCCAACCGCCTTCCAGCTTTGAAGACTTGGCAGCTTGCCCCCATGCCCCTCCTCCCCCAGCAGGTATTTTTCTGTGTGTTTAGCCATCTTCAGCTGGTTCTCTTCCATGAACCTGTCCCTCTTTTTCTTCTAGCCTATGTGCAATTTTTAATGTGGGGAAAAAAAAAAATCACGCGGCATGGGGGTTGCTAGATTAGCCATAGATTTTATAAAGAACCACCTCTCTTTTTTTGTTCTGAACCTGCCAGCTGCTAGCTTAATTCGATGTCCCTAGTTCTGATACTGAACAGACTGTGCGGAAACAGCCCCTGTTCTCCATCTCTGGAATTCCAGATTTTGCATCCTTTCCCCTATATATCCCCTGAGCATCTCTAGTTTATGCTGAAAAGTCCTAACCTGCTTAGCTGTTTCTTGTAAAGAAGCCTTTCCATGCCTCGGATGGTCCTTTTCTCCTTCTTTTTGACCTTTTACACTTTTACTAATAATAGGGAGGTGCAGAAAGATGCAGACATTTCTCTGAGATTAACATCTTAAATAATGCAACTTTTTCTGGAAAAAATCTTACTCCTTTTGCTCACGCTTGGAGGTTCCTGTTACATGTGATGCTGGCAGGTCCTTGTCAGCCTTACGTACGCACCTCTCTGCAATACTCTTGTAGGCTAATAACTGATTCCAAGGCAGAATATTCATTTATCTTCATGTTAGCTACCGTGGTCATGTTGTCTAATTTCAGGGGCTTTATAGCCATTTCCCAGCAAGCCGTTTTATGGATGACTGTTCATTAGGATCTGGATAGAGCTATCACTGCAGGACACTTTGTAATCCTGTATTTACAAAAATAGAACTGAACCATTTCAAACAGCGTTGGGACTTGGGGGCGTGTGTGAAAATCTTTGGAAAAGCAGAAGGCCTTTTTAAAAATGCAAAGTATTTTTAGCGCTATTTTGTTAAGGTGTGGGTAGGAGGTATAGGGTGTAGTCTGTTCAGCTACTAAAAACTACTGGCTCCAGGTCACTTTAACATTTTGCACTGTGTTTTCATTAAAGAAAGTGAAAAATTGCAAATATTTTTTATTTACTTCGTGAAAAAGCTGTTTGTAAAGTTTTGGAAAAGGTGTGTTGATTTTGCCTTTATCTTTTTTTACCGCATTCAGCCCTTTTCTTTTCAGTTTTGCTACTGAAAAAAGTCCCAAAAGGAAAAAGGAACAGGGGAAAAATCTGACCTCACAACATCAAATTTTTTTTTTTTTTTCTTTTTAATGAAAAAAATGAATGTGAACTTTTAAAAGCAGCCGGGTTTCAGTGAGGCGTTCTGATGAGCTTTTGTTTATCTTTGGTATGGAACTTAAAATAATTGCAATCAGCCTTTGAACGTCTGGGCTGACCAGGCACTGTGATCCAGGGAAGCGTGGAGAGCTGAAGGACGTGCCTTAGGGCGAACCCTTGAGCTGTGGCTTAATTCTGCACCGTACTGGATGGCTGTCTAAGCCAGGAAGGAGCAGCAGTATATTTTCCGACACTCTCTTCATGCAATTCTCAGCAATTGTTCCCGCTATTCTTCTTGATAAGCGCCCGCAGGGAGCCTAAGAAATGATTGAGCAGCGAGTTGCCTTCGAGCAGCGCCGAGGATGGTGGGGAGATGCCGGCTTTTAGCAGGGCAGCGCTTGCTCTGCCGACAATCAGTCCCTTGCGCAGCCCCTCCGTTGCTTATTTTGGTGTCAGGCAGGGCACCTGCAGTTGAATTGCACAATTCGCGCTTCTAAAATGAGATTATCTTTTCCTCCTCTGCATCTTCATGGCCTTTATTATTTGCTTTTAAACCAAAGGCCAGGTTAATGTGAGATTCTGGCACTGAAGCCGCTCATTTTGGGGAGTTCTGTTCAAAATTATTTTATCAGGATCAATGATTCTTCACGGTGGAAGCTTTTCACAGGAAAAAAAAAAAACCCAAACAAACCACTTTTCACTTTTGGCTGAACTGTCTTTGGGAAAAGGTCACCCTGGTCTGAAACAGATTTTTTTTAAGTATGTGCACACCAATAAATGTGTTTTCATACACCAGGAAAGTAAAGGGAGAATCTTCTTACCTTCTTGTAACTCCTGAACTAAAATATGTTAATTTTGAAGGGAATCCAAACTATGAGAAGTGGACAATCTGATGATATTGATGATATTCTGTCAGAAATTCCTATTTCCTAGACTGCTAGGTTTCAGTCACTTTATTCACTGTACTGCCCTTTGCAGGGTATAGCGTGAATAAATCAGCGCAGGTTTTAATCCTGTCAGTGGTGGCGTTTGCGGATGTGAGATCTGATGGAGATTCTGGACTGCTGCTGACTGGGAATTTCATTGCACAACCTTTCCAGTTCCGGTGTGTAGTGAATCCAGTGTTGGCTTGTAATGACACTCCGCTCCGCTATCCAGCCATTTGTAAAAGCTCCACAAGCTGAGTATTTAGCAAGGACTCATGGCCGAGTGCTTCTCTTAGAACAGAGTTGAGAGGATATCGTTTTTTCCAAACAGAGTTAAATATTAGCAGTGTTTCAACGGTAACACCTGTGGTTCTCTGTGATATCTAGTTAGAGGAAGAAACAGAAGTTCGTGATGCAGGCTAGCTGCCAGGTGCCTGACCTCAGGTTTCCAGCTCAGGATATGTTTATGTCCTGGTTTGAGGTAAAACAGGACCAATTTTGTTCAGCAACTTTACTTTTTAGCTAGGCCTCTTCTAACTGCTGAAATTAACAGCATGTTGTGCAGAAAACTGTTCACTCTCAGAGNTGCCTCCCTTCTGGAGCAGAGCAAGAGGGAGCGAGCATCTGTCATTCCACCGGATTGGGCCAATCTGGCCCGAACCACGACAGTTTAATACCTCTTTTGCTAAACAATTTAGCAGACTGTGCAGATAAGTAGGCAGTTGCTGGGCTTCTAGACCACCTCTTTTACACAACACTCTTCTTCTTCCGTTGTGATCTAGGTAATGGCTCAGTTCCCGCACTTATTAAATGAGCGACCACTCACCAGGCACAGGAAAAATACTGACCTTCTTTCTTAAGATAGATTACCTTCAGCTTTATGCTCTGCGAGGCTGACTGCTGCTCACGCTTTCTGTCCTGAAAGATATAAACCCTGTTTGCCAGACTGTAAACCCCAGTGGTAAGCAAACATGAAAGATGAAGTTAGAGGTCTGAAATCACCTTGAATAATGGTGCTCCACAGAAATCACAGTCGGCGTTGCCCTTATGATAATAGGGTTGCATGCAGGGGTTGGGCTATAATGAAGTTTTGTGCTGTAGACCAGGGAATCTGATGTAATCAGATTGATGAACAAAATCAGATATTCAAGGGAGAGACAATTAATCCTTCATTTAAGGAAACTCAAATCAGCAAGACATCTAGTGTTAAGGATATAAATGAGTCTTTAATGTGAGCTTCATGATAGGTAACTCCTGCAGAGGCATCTATCAGCTGTATATAATGGTAATTTGCAACTCCCTGAGGAGTTAGAGACAACAGCTGACAATTTTTCAAGCTTTTGCTGCTGGTATTCTCAGCAGGGTTAGCCTCTTGCTCAAGGAGTAGGCCTAGCCCTTTAGAAGATTGGTATCATGCTAATTCTTTTTTTCTGCTGAAGAAGATAAAAGGTTGGTTTGAAGGAGGTAAAAGGTTGGTTCTAAGAAAGGATATGTTGGAAAACTCATTGTAGTGGTGTCCAGTGTGTAACCCAGTAAGCTGCATTCAGTGTCTGGGCTTGGAGCTTTGACATGAGGTTCAAAACAAGCCATGTGGTCATCTGGGAGCTGCCTGAAGGCAGCTGTTTGGGAAATGGTAACCCTTAGGGGGCGGTTTAAATCCTGCCCTTCATCCAAACTTCCCTACTGAACTCGGTGCTTCAGGAGAGGACCAAGGTCCTCTTCTGAGCGTAGTTGTCTGGCCCATACAACTAGTAGAACAGAAGTAGAAAAAAGCTGGCATCTATTTTAAAACATTTCTTACAACACATGTCCAGGAAGCGCTTCTCCTGGGGGAACACCCTCATCACTGTGATTTTGGCTAGTTGGAATACATGGGTGCATGTCCTCCTAGGTCACACTCCCGGTTGAGACTCTCTTGTTCTGATATTTTTGTCGTTGAAAGAATACAAGATTCAGCGGATCAGAGACACCATGTGAGAGTGGTCCTGTGAATAAGAAGGTTGGGAGTATTTACGTGAGAGGGTCCTGAACCAGAAGGTGTCTTTCTGGCTTTTGTCTTGTGACTGCTAAATAAAACATCCCTGTGTCAGATGCCAGAACTTAGGTTTGCTTCTGTAGCATGCAAAGCGCCCTAACTTCTCAGATATGATACCTGATCTCAAAGAGTCTCCTCCCTCAGAACTGTGGAGGTCTGCAGTCTGAGTGCTCTTGTCCCAGACAAGTCTGCAGTGCCTGGCTCTTGTGTACCCCACTTGGAGGTCTAGTACAGACTTCTGCCCTCCATAAGGTCTGGGAGCCAAGCTGAGGGACTGGGCTGAGATTTTATGAAAGCACATTGGGCACCTTTACCTGGAATCACGCTTATGCGACTTGCCTTGAGGGACAGCAGTGCTGTCTGCATCATGAAGACAAGGTTGTTACTAGCTTGACTCAATAGCAGATCCTCATCAGATTTCTGCTCCAGGCTAATATGGGGTGCTTAATGTACCCACCATAAGTTAACAGGCAGGCAGGATGCTGCTGCTGAAGATGCATAATGTTCTTCAGGAAGGTCTTGCAATCTCCATCTCCTCTGTCTCCAACAAGAGGTAGCTACTGACATCCATTCGTGGTCAATTTTGCCAGTCCTTTTTGAGGACTTGATTCCAGACAAATTCCATAATTCAATCCCAAGTGCCAATGTTTTTCTTCCTACTCATTTCCCTACAGCAATTGCACTGAACAGAGAGATGACTCTGCCACGTTTGCCTTGGGTAGCAGATACCCACTCGGTCTGCAATAATCTGCAGGCAAGCGGAGCGCTAACCCTAACCCAGGCTCTGGAGCAGCAGTTGAAGCCGGGGAAGTAATAGGAATTTCTCTCATCCATCTTCATCTCTCCGTCGGGGAAACTCCTAAAGGAGCTCTGCAAATTTATTGCCAAAAACAACTTAACTTGGATAGAAACTATAAGTTATTCTGTGGTACTGATTAGCATGAAAAGGGCTTTATTAATGCTTTTCATGCACTGTACATCCAGTGGTAAATTCAGCCTTGAAGGTCATTAGTCATAGTGCTAAGAATCTAATTGAACTGATCCATTTCCCAGCAAAATGTGTCAACAGCCATCTACCTTCTTCTCTGTCTGAGTTTTTGGCTCTTCCTGAGAGGGAAGGTGCGTTTTGCCACATATGCACGTGGCCCCAAGGATGCGGGCAGTTACATCTATGAGGAGTCCCGCTGGATGTGCAGACCGGAGCACTTGAACGAACATTTCCAGAAATGAGGCTCCTGTGAGATCCCCCGTCCGGCTGGTGCAGGTTTCTGACAGTAAGATCAAGATGAATTGCACTGACTCCGTCTCGCTTTGAAAGGCATTAAGGAGATGAGGCAATTTATTGTATCCTACTCAGACCAAGTTCTTCCTCAGAAGATGAATATTAAGCAAACTATGGAAATACGGATTTTGTAATGAATTTTACTTTTTTCTCCTTAAGTTAATGTATTAACTAAAGATTGTTGCTTCCCTCCCCCCCCCAAATAGTGAACAGCGAAAAAGATTTAAAATTTTTCTACCTGTAGCTGGGAAAATCTCAACCCCCTTCACTTTCTTATTTACCTTGCTTGCATCTAGAAAGGCATCTTCTCCTTATCGTAAAAGAAATGTCTCTTCTAATGCTGTCTCTGTGATTAGTTAGCTTTCCAAAAGATGTCTCTGATATTATAACATTTGAACTAATGCGTAAACCTTGTGATTGTCTATCCCTGATCAAATTACCTCATAACTTCAATGATTAAGCAGTAGCTTAACTAGTAAGGATGCAATTTTTCTCGGGTATTAAATGTGACTGAAGATATATTTTTGATGTAGTTTTGGCTTCAGTCTCTCTTAAGAAACAGATTTAACACTTGTTAAACCACAACCAATAATTGTTGGTAGAGTGGATTGAAAATAGTATTTGTTTTTCTTGATTGTTTTCAAAAAAAGGAAAAAAAAATCATAGAAAAATACTGTTTGCTGAGAAATTTTACCCTCATTTTGTTTTTGAGAGCTGAGCATTTTGTGTCCTTCACTTATTTGTCAAAAATCTTTAAAGAAAAGAAACTATTTTTTGAAAGTGTTTCAAATATTGAGGCCTTCTTTGTCTCATGTTACACATTTTTAACTTTACTAATACAAACATCTGCATGGTAATCCAGATAGAAGTATTTTGTGAGGAAGTACTTACAAGATTGAATGGGTACACAGCTCTTATGGTGAATTCTGAAAAATGCTGTACATAAAGAACAGATAGTAATGTCTTTGTAAATGCTTTTTTTCAGAGCTTCATGAATGATAATGAAAAGACAGTGAATTATCATGGAAAAAAAATGTGATTTTCATAAATAACCACTTAAATTTCTAAAAAAGTATTAATAATCTTAGTTGTAAACCTATTATTTCTAAGCTTACCAAAAAATCTACATCAAGTTTGAGGTTCAGCTGTGCAAATAGAAGAAGGGATGGTCTGTTGGTTGCTTAACTGGAAGAAGAGAACCGCTGATGAAGGGAGGTAGCACTGCATTCAGTATATTCATGGATGCTTTGAGACGGCTCTTTAAAAAAAAAATAATTGCCTGAAAAACACAGTCTCTTGTAATAGATTTCACTACTGAATGCTGTGTAAATTGTTTTTTTCTTTTGTGGGAGGCCTGTTATTTTTTTTTTTCTCTCTTAGTCTTACTGAGATTGGAATCTGTCATGTCCTTACCAACTTAACTAACCATTATAAAGCCTGTTTATCTAAAAAGTCAATACTTGCTCTCAGTCATACATTTATATAAACTAAAATCTGTTACCCTTGCTTATTTCTTGTTGCCCTCCTGAGTTCTGTGCCATATTCTGGGGGCAATGTTGCTGCCGTGAGCTTCCGAGCCCCGCTTCTGCTGTTGGAGTGCAGTGTGGAGCATGAAACAGTGCTGGGCAGCCAGTTGGCTTGGCAACGGGAGCCCCACGTGTATCTCTCTGTCTCTTTGAAGACCAAACTGTTATCGGGTGGACCAATCTGTTGGCTGGGGAGGTGGAGAGCCCATCTTAATGCCTCCAAGGCTCTCTGTGTCCAGGGAAAAGAGCATTTTGGCAAGGTCCACCCAAGCGTACACTCTTCTTCGTCTTTTAAGCAGGCTGTGCAAATTAAAGATTTCTTATGCCCTCTCTCTGCACAAGCACCATGCAGTGGCTAGCTGTTTGTCAAGAAGTAGTAGATTACCTTACTAGCAGCCTCAAAAATAATATATTAAAAAAAAAAAAAAAAAGAAAAAGAAAAAAGAAAAAAAGTGAGTTTTAAATGAAGTGTTGCAAGTGTGTAGACCCAGGCATACTTACGGATCTGTGGCAGGAATTTCTAAGGAGCCCTAAGGGAGTCTGGGCACAATGTTATCCACGGAGGTGGGAAAGCGAGTCAGAGCAGTTCCACGCCACATCCCCAATCAGACCAGCCTCACGCAATGATTTTACAAGCAGTCACTGCAGGACCTCCATCACCGCGATCGTTACTGAATGCAAAAGATTGATCTGCGATCCTAGAAATGAATGACTAAAGCATGTAAATGCAAACATTCACACCGACTCTTTCTTCACGCTGTAGTGCAATTACAAATCAACAAAAGTGAAGTCAGAAGAGCAACTTTGTCTACAGTGCATTACTAAATCAAGGTTTTGAGACAAATTAAATTAAACATTTAACATAGCTGCTTTGTTTATAATGATTACATAGGCCTTCATAACTACTAATGTTGGATAATTTTTACACTTTTGCAGTTTATTCCTGACTTTATTACCTAATCAGATCAAAGTCATATATCTAGCTTGCTTATGAAAATCAGTTGATGTATTCTACAGAAAAATAAACCCTCTTCTGCTGGGGGGAAATGTAATATTTCATGCTAAAGAAAAAAAAACCTGAAAAAAATCTTACTGTAGATCAATCTTTTTCTTTCCTTCCAGGTTTCTTACACAGTCAGACCTCCTCTGTTTTTAGCTTTCCATATTCATGACTGATAGATATAATCAGAGTTTTGGAGAAAGGTATTTACTTTAGTGATGGACTAGGAACATTGTGAGCAAAGGGTATTCACTTTAAAAAAAAAAAGTTTTCTGTGCTGTCAACAAAAATGCTGTCCTATTTCTTTTTCGTTATAAATATGGAGAGTAAATTACCCTGGTTTTCTTTACTGTGTGATTTAACATACTCAAGAACTTTATGATGTCTCTCTCAGTTTTTTCATCTCTAGATTAAGCAGTCCTAGTTCCTGAATAATTTGTTTTCACTGCAAAGGAATATGCAGTAACTATATTGTATAATGATACCCACAGAATGTTATTCTGAAAACATGTCTTAATATGTGTATGATAGACTATGAGATATGACAGACTATATGAATAAGTAAGTATTAAATGGAACAGGAAAGAAACTAAAAATTACACAGTAGGATATTAAATAATGTATGTACTGATACTGTTTAGAAATCAAAGTAAAAAACTGAAAAAGGAAGAGTGGGACTGGGGGATGCCACCCTGCGCTTTCAGGAACCTTATCCCATCCAGCCATAAAGGAAGGGGTTTGTGATGTTCAGGAAGGTCATGGATAACTACAAAGATGTCACAGTTGCCAAAGGGTTGACCCATAGATTGATAGGATCTATATCAGAAAGGCCCAAACACTTTGTCAA
Source organism: Burhinus bistriatus (assembly GCA_013397275.1). NCBI lineage: Eukaryota > Metazoa > Chordata > Aves > Charadriiformes > Burhinidae > Burhinus > Burhinus bistriatus. The sequence continues at coordinate 55,073 of VYXH01004570.1, read as the reverse complement.
GCAGATAAAGATATAATTCAGCATTGAAGAAATTTTAAGGATAGAGTAAATAAACATTAAAAAATGGAACTAGGGAAAATCCTGCCTCCTAAGAGAGCAGAGATTGACAAATAGTAACTCTGCCAAAAAAAGTACAACAGAGAAATATCAGTGGGCTAATGACAGGAACTGGCATGGGATTTGGAGAAAAGAATCCAGATTGTAGGAGGAAAAATCTCGGAGGAGGAAAAATGGATCAGGGCTACCTCCCTAAAAGGCTGCCCGAGGTTTCTCCTTAATGAATAGCTGCTTCCATTGAAGAACGGCGCAGTGCTCTGCTCTTCCTGCTCGAAAGCTTTTCTCTGCCTCCTGTGACAGCTTTTGGACTCTTTCAGAATCAGGAAGATGATTGTACCATATTCATTAGAGTGAAAAGGTATGAGATGGCACTGGTAACTAATTAAGAATAAGAAGTAACGATGATTCCCTAGTTTTGTCTTGACCCACCAAAGAAGGAAAATGGGCTGGGGTGAACGATATGTGGGGCCAAAATGAACCCAATAGACAGTCAGCATGAAGAGACAATGAGAGTCACACCCAGTGTAGTCCCCTAGAAAAAAGAAAAAAGTTAGTTTCATGTTAGTTTTGATCATTTTCCTGTAAACTCTAGTTCCTTTTCAGCAAATTAAAAGTTGATTGTAAGAAAACAAGAAACTACAATTGCTTCTGAACATTGTTAAGAGAAGACTTCAATTTCCTAGGGAACAGATAATCCAAGCATCAAAGTATAGCAGCATGGCATTTCTTTTTATTTTTAATTCTTCATGTCACATTTTCATTGGACACATCAGAGAAAGCAGCAGGCAGGCTGTTTTGGCTTTAATGTTTGAGAAATAGAAGAAATAGATAATTCAACTTCAAGCAGATGTAAGATCAGCATAAAAGATGCTGTTTTGGGGGAGCCAGTAATGTTAGATAATCAAGTGTAGAAACCCCACATTTCTGTTCAACTGTGCTTTTCTTTGCTAGTTCTCTCGAGGCTGCCAACAGCAATCACTTTGTAAACCAGAAAACAAAATGGTAATTGAAAATTCACTTAAAAATGCAACTTTCAGAATAATGTCAGCTATACACATCCCAGAAAAAGAAGTTGCGCAAACCTAATGGATTATGTTAAAAAGAAAGAGCTGGCGGGTGAGATAAACCAAAGTGAAAAGAGCTGAAGGAGCTTCATTGAATGTTTGAGGAATAAAGAATGTGTATTATTAGCACAAAAAAAAATCCCCCCAAAAATATCCAAACCAAAACCGGAGCAGAAATCTAAAAGTTTTAAAAAGTAAAGAAATGGAGACAAGGTCCTGTGCTGGGACTGATGCAGGAGCTGAGACTCTCTGCCCAGAAGGAAGCTGTTGCAGGCACTTTGCTTTCCGGGGTTGCTTGTTGTGCGAAGGGATGGCGTTACTGCTGCAGACCCTGGAGGGCAACAGGGGACACGAAGCACAGGCCATATGGACCCCGTTTCTGATGAGGATATGGTCTCATCTCTTCTCGGTCCCATAAACAGGGAATTGGTTGTGGGTGATGCTGTGCAGGAGGCGGAAGAGGGAAAGGAAGAAACCTTCTTTTGTTAATCTGCAAAGTAACACCAAAAAACCCACCAACCCCGCTAACCCAACCTCAGCCTATCTCTATATTTCTGCCACTCAGAAAGTAATGTAAATGGTTAAACCTCCAAATATTTAAATTGGATCAAAATAAAAGCATGAACTTTCAGTAGTCCACGCCAGTAGTACCACTATCATCAGAAGGAGAAGTGTTTCCATCAGTTTCCTTTGCTTGGAGTCATCTTTGAAGCTGAATCTTTTCATGTGAGGTCTCAAAGGCTTGTTTTTCCTCACTTTTAGCCTTTGAAAAAGAGAAGTCGCATCTGATCTACTGAGACACCAGGCTTTGAGTACTTACGGCCTTACAGCATTCCCGCTGCAGCTCTGTTAGTGAAATAACATGCAGGATATAGGGAGGAGAGAATGCAGTAATCTGTCCAGAGGGATGGTTGCCATGATGGTACTGCTAGCACATGCTTATGCAGTGTGAATACGTCACATCCAGGTTTTCTTTTTGAAAGGTTTATTTTTTTCAGTCTTCTAAAGAGGAAAGAGAAGCTTCCAAACATAATCAAGTGTAGAGGCAGATATGGTGACTTTGTACTGTTATAAAGCAGGTTAACCTTTCAAATTGTTAGGAAGGTGAGCAAATTCTCTCTATCTTTAAATAAACTAATTATTTATTTTCTTTTTAAGAGTTAATGCTGAATTTAGATTCCTAATTTAGTTTTCCAGGACCTGCACAAGACTTTAGATATCTGTTGGATTAAAGAAAGATGAATACGTCTTGCTTTCCACACCGCGTTAGAGCAGGGGTTCTGTGGATGTTGTCCACCTCCCTAAGCATTAATCCTAAGGTGGAAGAAAGCTCCATTTTCCACCTGGAAGTTTAAAGTGTTGTTCTAACTTGATTCTTCTTATTTTTTGGGCTCACCTGTGTGTCTACTTGAGGGGCAAAGGGCTGAAGCATCAACATTGCAGGACTAGAACGGTTGATTCCGCGGTTCAGTCACGCAGCAGGATCATTTTGCATTCCTCCTTTCAGATGTCTTGTTTCACCCAGGCGTATTCTGTTACAAAGATCCCATGGTTCTTGAGACCCTCTCCTGACATTCATATTCCACTGTGTGAAAGGAGAACTCATTCATTTAGCTATGATATTGGCAAAGTCCCCAAGTAGTGAATTCCCTCGACACTCTCTCAAAGTCTGAATGCTAAGTACCTCATCCATTTTCAGAGTAGATTTTAATTCTGTTAATTAATTTGTAAAGCTATTACATCCTCATGTAAACTAAGCATGCTTTGAGGAAACAAGTAAAAAACCAAATGGATTTTAAAAATAGCTACAAGGCGTAAGTATGTTAAATTTCTAGTTTTTAAAACTAACCTTAAAAACACATAAGCATTTTGTTAAATCATAGAGATCGTAAAATAAAACACATACGTTAAACTGATCATCTTTGTTTCTTTGGAAATTTTACGTGAAGTAAATTAAATGACTGTTTCTACAAACCAAAAGTTGCTTTGTTATATAGATTAGTAGACTCTGTTCTTTGTTCATGCCACATTTACTACTATGAACCTGTCAATTGCAGCCTAATTACACCTGATTTATGTGTGACATTGCGCCTTGTTGTGTAGATGCTGAGCTCTATTATGAATGGGGCAGCAGTAGATCAATTCTGATTAACTTTGAACATTTCTTTTGTGGATCTACTGCTAGTTGAGGTGTAATTCTGCCTATGCAGCATGACAGGGTCACGTCACCGGCAGATCAACCGACCTGTTTACTTTCCTCTCTGATTCCTACATGGGATCAGAATACATGGGAGCATTTGGGGTATAAGGCTGCAGGGATTTTAGTTCCTTTAAGCCTCAGCTGAAGCTGCTGCTTGTAAATCACTACATGACTGCCATTTAATTGTAATATATGCTTAAGTTAATAACGAGTAAAGATTATTAAGATTTGATCTGTGGTATACTCGTGTGAGCAGTTCCATGACCTTTGATAGAATTATTCATATGAATAAAGAAACACACTATAATGTTTGTGGAATTGAGGTCGGCACTGCACATTCTCAAAGGTGATGCTTATTTGTTTAAATTTTGATTTCATTGAGATTGAAGACAAAGAAAACAGGTTCCACAAACATCATGAAGCCATTTCTTTAGGCTTAACATTTATAAAAGCTTGTTTCTGAAACTGTATAATCAGTAGTTAAGGCATAATTAGAACAAAGTACTGCTGCTTTGTAGATATGCTAGAATTGGCTTTAGCAAGCTGGTGTGCAGAAGGCATTTTGTGCTTCAGTAAGTTAAATTCATTTTTTCATTTAGGGAAATTAGCAGATAATTATGCAGATGTATAAGATCAACTTGTTGCAGGAGAAATCAGGCTGTATTGCAAGCAGCTTTGGCTACTGAGCTCTTCAATCAGCTGTTATCACTGCGTTGGGTTACGAGGGAGCAGATCTGGTCAGCATCGTTACATTCAGCTTATAACAGATACTGTGCATTTGCCTCGGTTTTAGCGTATGGGTAATATGTTAGTTAACATGGACAGAAACAGACTTTCCTGTACTTGTTTTGCCTCTGCCCTAAACCTGCAAAGGGACATTTGGCTCTAATCTGGAAGCCACGTGGCACCAAACATACCCTTGTTTACGTCTGTCAGTATAGACTTAACCTCAGTCAGTCCCTGCCCCACTCCCACCAGAATCTGCTTTCCTGCAGGTGAATTGTTAGCGTCTTCTGAATATTCACCTCATTGGGAATTTGCCTGTTGGGAATGTGAAGATTCACTGGTGACTCAATCACTAGGGAAGTCTCGGTCCTTGGCTACAACCCTCCGCCGAGCTGCTCTCCTCTCTCGAGAAGGTCAATGTTTAATGCGTATGGTTGAACGAGTGAAGCTTTCTGTCTTATTCTATAAACCCTGTGGCAAATGTTAAAGGCGTCGTTCTAGGAGATGAATACCCTTAGGAATTCAAACTGAAGCTTTTCTTGTAACTTTTCATGAAGGCTTAGTGAAATATTTGCCTCGCTTCCTTGCCAATAATCCTAGTTCTGGCAATGTGCTCTAAAGGTGATGTAGAAGACACAGTAGCTTTGTTACCTGAAGAGAAATAAAAATATGTGAAAATAGATATTCGTAAATGGAAAGTGAGTTGTGATGACTCGTAGGTGGTTCAGGGCCCTTTGTCCGTTTACTTTCTAATCAAGTAGGAGATGCATGTGGGGCGAGCGCTGTTCAACTCAAGCTCAGTCAGTACACACGTCACGGACTTTGTACAGTTTCTCATTCTAGCCAACTTTCATGGAAGCCAGAACATGAAGAAACACCTATTTTGATCTAGAGTAGGTATTCTTTGGTGTAAGTCATGTTATTTTTCTTAGTAATTTGTATTACTGAGAGATTTGAGGGAAATACCTAGTTACACACCTCACTACAAGGTAGGGGTTCATTGTTTTTCTTTTTTTCCCTTTTACTATAATGGCCATCATAAAAAAAAAAAAAAAAAAAGCATGAAGCTGATTTTTTTGAAAGTTAAATATGGGGGATTAATGTTGATATTATGCACTGTTTCAAAGTAGAAATTGACCTCTTGATCCTCACAGGTGATGACAGGAAGAGACAGTTTTATGAAAAGCTCCACTTCTGATGCAGTTTACATGCATATGAAGATTGATACCGTACTTCCTTAATGCAAAATAAATGCAAAGAAATTAAAGGATTATAATTTTAATTATTTACAGAAAATTATTTAATGTGCCGTTGGATCAAACTCTTTTACTGCTCACACCACTGCCATAGTGTTTTGAATTTAATAACATTAAAAGCAATTATTTTTGCTATGGCTATTCCTTGAAAGTTAATTTTCACCCAAAATACACTTTGCTTTTCTTAGGAAAAGGTTATTTTAAAATAAAACCATTGATAAATGGGTCTGACAATACAGCAGACTGCCCAATTTTTTTCTCCTGAATTTCCATTTAGGTCTTCTGTGTTATAAAGACACATCCTTAGTCATAAAATATTTAAATGAAATATTGGAATTCTTAAAGGTCAGCAGGTTATATATGGCTGAGACTGTAAATATATTCAGAGCGCGAAAGAGTTGGACTAAGAAAGTTTCACATTGATGCAAAAAATGTAGTCACAGGGGCCAAGTGTGTAAGTGAATAAAATACGCACACGAATCAAGCTGAGAAAGTGAATTTGAACACAAATTAATTTGTAATTGTTTCATATAACACCATTAGAATTTTTTCCAAAACCAAAAATGAGTGGGGTTTGAATCCGCTTTGTTAAATGTCATGTTAAACATAACCAAATAGTTCAAATTTGAGAAATCTCTGATATTCAAAAGTGTTACATTTGGCATATAAGGATGCACACGAAAGCATATTAACAGATTATTATAATCTGTGAGAAAAAATTTTAACGAATTACAATTTGATTTTTCACATGAAGGAGGCAATTAATGAAAATGTTAATCTGAAGCTATACTTCTTTCTGTTAAAAAGCAAGGACAAGGAGTGCCCAATTTGCCCTCAGTTTGTTCTCTAATTTAGGCTGCAACCTTTCTTTGCTGACTTATTTAGCGTATTATGAAGTACCCTTCCCGTGTATGCGTGTGCGTGTGTATGTTTATAAAAGCTTGATAGATGGAATGTGGAATTAGACTATCACTTGTATCCAGGAGGAACATTAGATACCTATGCCATAGATACAGTTATAGTAGGTAAAATAATGGTATCCATCTGTAAATTAATTGGGTATCCATCTGTAAATTAATTGGATATATGGTATAACTTGGAGTTTGAAGTACGATGTATAGAAAATATAATTCTGGTGTTGGTACAGACAAACCAAGTTGCTCATTAACACATCTGGCAACGGATTTTATGATCAGTATTGGCATTTTTGCACAGGAAGAACTGCATCCTTTTTTGATGTTTATTGATGTAATTCCATGTTCTTTACATGTAATTCCATGATGCTTTACATAATTTGAAATTTTGGAACAATTTGTGCAGACTTTAGTCATCAGCGGAACAATTTGCTCATAAGGTTGTTTTCTCAAAGGATTTTCTGTGACTAAGGTTTACAAAACTAATAGGTTCATTCATTCATTTGATCCCATAAGTTGGGGCGGGCTGTTTCTTCTGGTCCTCAGGTGTAGAGATCCCGTGATGTGCAGTGCTGCTCCTTCTTCCTCCCCTTTGCATCTCGGTGTCCCCTTGGATAGGATGGCTTTTGCCAGGTGTTATCTGGTGACATCTGGCCATTGTGGCCTCTCACAAAACGGCCCCAGTCCTCCTGAGAGACTTCTGCTATATGAGACCAGCAGGATCCTTCAAACCCCTAGCACAGACCATGGCATTTAAAAATGTGGGAATCGTGGCTTTCCTTCTCTGAGCGCACTTGCCCAGGTAGGGTGACCGCAGAGTGAATAAGGTCACGCTGGTCTCTGTTGTTCGGAACCATGGGAAAAGCCAGGAGCGCTCCATTTTCCTGTAACCAAAAGTGACGACTTTAGATCCCAGCACAATATTGTGCGTGAATGATTTTACATTCAGCATTATGATGATGCAAGCCGTAGTAATACCAAATATTGTGATAGACAGATCTAGATGATTATTTAAACTGGTTTTGTAATTAAGTTGCCCAGTTCCATTAGCTTATGAGTGTCTACTACTCAGCATAACTAATAGAATTTTATGGGGAATCTATTAGGATGTGAAAGCATATTTGCTGCTTCTTATGATCTGGAAAGATAAGAATTCAGGAACAGAAATAAAAGTTCTCGTATCTCTCAGAATTCAAACAAATTATAAATCTGTTTCAGGGAGCAGATATGAACCTTAATTTTTTATAGAAAAGCTGTTTGGGAAAAACCCACACCAAACCAAAAAACTTAAATCAATGAAACTACACACTAAATAACACGAAATGGCTTGGATAGCACGACCCAAAGAAATTAAATACGTAGTGAGAATACCGGCAGGCTTGTGGCAATGGCTGAGAAGAAGCAAAGTGTTCACGGAAAGCTTCGTAGTGTTTGGATTAGAGTAACGGATGCCTTGAATTAGACTGGTTTGGTACGTGGGGTAGAAAAGCAGGAAACAGGGTGTAGGTTTGTGGAATTACATGGTTGCAATTTTTCTCTTATTGCCAAGCAGGCTTTTTTTTGAAGCTTAGGACAGAAACGTAAGAGGTTTTATACGAATTAGGAACTAGGATCCCATAACCGTGGGGGATTTGTATGTAAATTGATGGCGATGGCAGGGAAAACCTGACCATCTGAAGCCCACATTCTGGCAAGAAAACAGTTTAGTCTGATGTGGCGTTCATTCCCCTTTTCAGTCCAAGTAAATTCTGTGGAATGCTTCTGGGGTATAAAATTTAAGCACAAACTGACAGAATAATGATTTTGAGGATCTGAGCAGCCTGTCTGAGCTCAGACTTTAGGCCTCTGAAATGGCAAAAGAGATTATTTTGAAACTCCTTAATTTGACTTCTGCAGAGACTGGATTTTCCCAGCGTCAGGGAATACTGTACAGACAAGATCCCCATGTCATAACTTTTCTTGCTTGTTGTATCTTGCCTTTTTCTTGTTTGTTTTAGTAGTTATTTTCTTTCAGTTAAGATGTGCTACTGCGAGAAGTTCTCTTTCTTCTTTTGATTTTGCACCGTAGATACTCATAATGTTGATTTGCCAAGTTTTGACTTGCTGACAAGATGCAGAATGCACAAAAAAAATGGAGAAATAAAAGGCATTTAATTGAAGAAATTAACCTAACAGTGCCATGAGTCAGGCCTTAATTTATCTGGCATTGAATGTGACTAGTGATATTGGGTTAGTGTCATTACGTGTTACTTCTGCTACAAAAGGCTGCGTAAGAAAATGTGTTTTCCTCACAGTCCAGATACTTTTGCTTACTTCCTTTTTACTTCCTTATATATTACTATCTGAAGAATGGTGCCAGGTCCTTATTGTTTAGATCTTTTAAGATCTTATAATTGAGTAACTGGAAGTAAGTTAACAGCTATCTGGTCTGTTCTGCATATACAATGTATATGCAGTACCTAAGGCAAAAAGCATTACTGTTACTGATAAAACCGACCAAAAATGTCATAAAGATCCTTCCAAAAAGCACTAGGAGCAACCAAAGGAACAGGATTTGTAGCTGAGCTTTTGTGTTCATTTTTAATCTCTGTACAACTGCAAGTGAAAGGATCACCATTCTTTCTACGAAAAAAACAATATACAAGTGAGTGGAGCACTTAGATAGTAATAAAACTTTATTCCCTCTGAAGATTGTATTATGGACAAACATAAGACTTTTCATTTATTATAATGTAAAAAACCCAACTTGCTACTGTTCATTTTATACACCTGTGGACCAGGAGTTTTCTATTTATATAGTTGATCCAAATATGACTTTTTCATACATTGACAGATGCTTTGACCTGAAAAACAGCCAGAACAGTCCCAAGATGACTCTAATTTTGCCTGATCCCAATTGCTTTCTGAGTGCTGTCAAACCTCAGGCTCTGTCAGTGCCCTCCTTATCCCATGCTACGTACTCTGACTATACGTGGGAACTGATGACCTTGAGATTTTCCGTATCCAGAGAACACATTTAATTCTCCTAGACTGGGTTACAAATTAATCAGGAGAGACTTTTACCTCTGCTCTTCATTTTAGGGCTACAGCAGGGTTTTAGATCCTGTGGCCATTTTTGGATTCATATATAAATACTTACTGCCAAATGCAGTAGTTCTGTCCTTGTACCCTAGGGAAGACTTTGGCCCCTCTAGGGGACATGCTACTGTGCTGGAGTGGAATGAAGCCTCGTGAATCTGGTTCATTTCCTACAGTTTTGTTATTTCTAATTCATTCTTTTAAATGAGAGTAGTCAATGGGGACCAGATGCTTAGAACTAATTCCTAGTGAAGCATTCTTAAAGGCTTATATGTTGAACCAAAGCTTTTGGTCATTTAATTTCGGTATTTCTCACTTGATCTAGGTATGTAGGGTATTAAACTTAAAAGAAAATCTTGGAAAACATGAATGTGTATGTAAGCTGCTGCGCTACAAGTCCTGCTGCAGTTTGTAATGTTCATGATCACTTTGCCATTTTGTTAAATCCCTTTAGACTTTTCTTCTTGAGTTTTTAAGGCTTTGTTAAATATGATTAAGGAATTATTAAGCCATTTATCTACAGGACTCTGTTTGATCAGCTGTAATTTGTGGCACATATTAGTAAGAAAATAAGCATGCTTATTGATGATGACAGACCTTGCATGTTTAGCATTGAATGTGTGCAGAGGCTTGCTCCTCTGGCAGAGTTGTTCACTATTTATTCCTTATAAAGTCAAAAGAAATAGTTCAGTTTAATTATCTAGGCTTTGATTTAGGTTCCTAGAGCATCAGGTGTCAAACGCACTACTTGTGTTAAATTAGTATTACAATTATGCATTTACTCAAAAGCTTTTCTAACTGGTGACTCCAGGCTTTCCATTGGGAGACTCAGATAACAACCAAAGCCGCAAACCACAGAATGGCCGAGGTCGAAAGGCACCTCTGAGGGTGTCCTAGTTTGATTCCCCTGCTCAGAGCAGGGTCAGTGAAAGCAGGTTGCTCAGGACCATGTCCAGCCAGGTTTTGTATATCTCCACATATGGAGACTCCACAACCTCTCTGGGCAACCTGTGCCAGTGTTCACCACCGTCATAGTGAAAACCTGTATTCTTACATTTAAGTGGAATTTCCAATATTTCAAATTGTGCCCATTGCCTCTTGTTCTCTCACTGGGCACCACTGAGAAGAGTCTGGCTATCTCTCCTTTACTCCCTTCCATGGATAAAACCCACCCTGACCCACCTCCTCTCCAGGTCGAACAGTCCAAGCTCTCTCAGCCTCCCCTCATATGTCAGATGCCCCAATCCCTTCACCGTGTTCATGACCCTTTGCTGGACTTGCTCCAGTCTGTCCACATCTGTCTTTCACTGGAGAGCCCAGAACTGGACCCAGCACTCCAGATGTGTCTCACCAGCGCTGAGGGGAAGGGTAACTTCCCTTGACCTGCTGGCAATGGTCTTCCTAATGCAGCCCAGGATGCTGTTGGCCTTCTTTGCTGCAAAGGCACATTGCTGGCTCACGTTCAAGTTGTTGTCCATCAGGAGCCCCCAGGTCCTTCTCTGAAGAGCTGCTTTCCAGCCAGTCTGTCCTTAGTCTGTACTGGTGCATGGGGTTATTCCCCCCTAGCTGTAGGAGGCAATGATGGACAGAACAATACATATGAATGCAGACACCAACATAAAATACATTTTATCCATAAAAAGCTTTATTTCAGCTACTGTCTTCAAATCCACAGCAACACTTAGCCTTTAAGTAATAACTTGTCTGAGTTTTCACATGTACTTCAGCATGGTACGTTTTCTGTGTGCTTTTCGCCATCCTTCATTTCCCATTTCACACAGTAGCATCAGGCACTGTCTTCTTCCCAGACACCCCAGTACGTAACATGATTGCTTATTGCTTTCTACCAGGCATCTCCTATCTAAAATACTGGGGTTTGCCCCCTTTCCTTCTCTGCCCTTTAAAGTTTCCAGATTGCTATCAATTTCTGTGTTCTCTTTTGTATGGTTAATGGCTGCTGTCACTTTTAATCTAGTGTTTGTGCTAAGGAGAATAACCATCTCCTTTTGTCCTTTTCCAAAAGGTTTAGTTCTTTCCGTTGCCTGACTTTTCTCCTATTGCTTTTTGTGACTCTGAAGTCAGAATTTTGTTCTGAAGTCAGGAGGAATGTTGAGGTGTTTTGATGTAACGTGGAGAAGCTAAGCTCTGGATGGGATTTTATTGGGGAAAGCAGAGAAACAGCATACTGTCAAAAAGCGAGGAAGAGAGGAATTCACACATGGAATACGGTTGCATTTCAGAGGTTTTTTGTACTTTGAGTATATCACACTGCCTTAATGGGCTCAGTGTTATTAGTGTGGTGACTGGATGCAAACAAGACATCAAATTGGCATTGGTTTAGACATCGGGCTGTGTTTTGTTAGGAGAAAGATGTATGAAGGCTTCAGATGGGTGAGCATCTCCTAGAGTACGAATGCTTTGCTGCAAGAGATTGACAACGTGCAAGGAAAGATGGAGCAATTCACAGAGCCTTGCTTTCCACCCCCCCAACCCCCTTCATTTCTATGTGGGGTAAACAAAAATTTACTGCTGGTTGAGAACAAGAGTACGTCATAAATACCCAGCAGGAAGGGGGAAACAAGAGAAGCATTAGGTCTTGGAAAGAAGTCTGAACCACACTGACTCCTAGAGCCATTTCTAGGTTGATAGACTTTATATTCCATTAAATTCATGTTCAACTTCTTTCTTGAGACTTTTCCCATGCTTATCATCAGGTATCAAAAATATTGGGCTATACAGCAGCAGATCTTCACAGGTTTTCTCCTTCCAAACCTTGAAGAGTAGCAACTGCTGTTCAAAGGCCACAGACTGTACACATTCAGCAAGCCAGCTGGTCTGGGAAAATATCACTCTTCCCAGTTTCTGAATCTTTTGACCTCACTTAACCAGAGAAATGCAAGTCAGCAGCTTGAGATGAAATTTTTAATTACTGCAAGGTAATTAATAAGCAAAAAATTATACATGCACCATATGTCTGGTTTGCAAGTCTGTGCACCTGCAGTATGTGGGCAGGAGGAGGGTAGGCAGTTCTTGTGGCAAGTCAGAAGGACAAGCTTGGGCAGCTCAAGCCAAGGTCGATGCTGGTGTCACATAACCAGGCCCACCGAGGATGAAGCAGGGCCTTTTCAGTGCAGTAGCAAGCTCTGACATTTCAGTTATTTGACTTTGTTTCAAGATTAATTCTTTTGCTTTTATTATTTTTCTTTTTTTTTTGTTTTGTTTGTTTATCTTGTCTGTCTTATTTTGGAATAAAGAGAAAAAAGGGTTTTTCAAAACATGAAAAACTTAGTGAGAAACCACAAGCCAATTTTTTTTATATTTCCTTTTTCTTGGGGGCAGGATGGGGACAGTAGAGCAGACTTGGCTGTATAGAGGAAGTCCTAAAAATCCAGGAAATGACATGCACTTTGACAAAAATGAAATGAAAATCCTTTTGCACCTTCAAATTTGGAAATTAAAAAAAAAAAAAAAAGCCAATATTGACATTTTCCAGCAGGAAACTTCTATTGAAACAAAATACTGTCTTCTGAAATTATATTTGTTAATCAAAAGCTTCATGATGAGACCTAGAAGGAACCTTGAAAGTTTCTCTCACTTCTGGGCAATGAAATTTTGTCTCCTATTTGCTGCAGCGCCTTTTTTAGCATGCAATGGCTTTACTTTTGTTAATATTTTTTTTGTTAACAAGTGCTTTTTCAGCAACTTGCTGCTTTCCTTAAGACAGTCCTGTTTGAGAGAAGGTAAAGACTGGTATTTTGCAACACCACCTCAGTGCATTACAGTAGAACGCTATAATTTTGATAAGAAGTTGCTATTTCTAACCTAAAGTGAGGAGGTACATTAGGAACTAGCTAAAGAGTCATTTGCTCAGGTGTTGTTAAACTGGGGGGAAAAAAAATCTTTGGAAAAATGTAAAGCATATCCATTTTCCCGGAATACTTTATGTGGGAATGAGAGCTGTAGATCCCAACAATAGGAGGGTTAACTTGTTGCAGGAGGTGGTCTAGGACGGGCTGGGTTGAGGATGGAGAGGAAGCAGTGTCCCATATGGAGCTCCCCCTGGCAGAACTGGGTTCTAGCTGTAAATGGAGGATAATAATTATTGCTCGTTTAGCTCTATACACTGTTCTTGTGTTTAGTGCATGTTTACAAGGCACTGTGGAGATGAAAGCTATTATAAAAGTGCCGAGTTCTATGATTAATTGTCACGATTAATTGGAGAGCTCAGTGGTGCTCATGGTGCACATCCTTTTTTAGGCAGATCGAGGGTGGGGACTGGAAGTGATGGCGGTTGCTGTTACAATGAAGGTGACAAACCATTGCAGAGAAGTAATTACTGTGTGTAAAGTGCTGTGAAAAGGCAAGTATAAATTGCTATTCCATCACATGATTGCTATTATTTTAATTTATTTATCAAGCAAGAGACATTGTAGAATTTATGGAGCAGATCCTTCACTCTGCTAACCGGTTTAATTACCACTATTTCACTTGTGTTAGACTGAGTTACACCAACTGAAATCCATGCGTTGTTACTTGCAGAAAACTGCTATCTGTCTCTCTAGTATCATGCGAGGTCTAATACTTGTTTACAGAAAAGGAAAAAAGAAATTTTTTTTCATCTCACTTACACATTTTGATGAGGAGAGAACATTCAGTATTAGGAGGCTATATCCTGGCACTAGGGTTAATTTGGCAGTAGCCTAAGAGCAATTACAGTGGTAAGGTTAATACATGGTATTTGGTGCTGTATATTATGTTTTCAAACACTCAAACAGTATACGCAGATGAATAAACTTAGAGTATTTTGTAAAGCGAAGCTATGTAAGGACACATATGGAAACTACAGCATGTAATTAATTGTGAGATGAATTAATAAATGACAAAATGTTTGAGCTACAGGGTACTCATTAATAAAAAGGCACACTGTGGTTCTAAGTTAATATGAGTTCATTTTAAATGTTAAAACTGTATTTTCCTTTTTTTATTGAACTATAAAAAGTTTCACAGTTCAGTAGGTGAAGAAAGGTGATCTTCAGTTTGGCATGTAGAAAGGACATGTCAGGCTACAGCATGGAAAGCGCTGTTTCTACCTTGTTTTTAATTAGGTTGGCACTGAGCCTACACGCACGTACCTGAGAGAAGGTCTGTATCAAGAGACATTGCTCTTCATTTTCCCCCTGCAAAATCAGCACGCAATTTACCACAGCTAGATAAAAAGTGAAAAGCCCATTTTGCCACTTAAGAATTCCTAAATCATTCAAGAGCTAACTTGTGCTGTTAAGCACATTATGTAAAAAATGCAATTAGATCAAATTATTGTTCTGTCTCTGTTCTTGAAGGTGGGGAAAAGATGAGGTGATAGAATGAAGATTTGACTTTCTGATTTTATGTTTTACAAGCTAAGTATATCCAGAAGGAAAATCAAACCAAAATACAAGTGTGTGGTACTGAACTTCACCCCTTAAGTGAATTTCACTGTGTAACGTCAAATAGGAAGTTACTGAAATTTTATTCAGTAAAGCCTTTATTTAAGCATGTGAAAAAAAAAAAATTGAGAAGTGTTTTGCTGAAGTAGTGTCTGTTCCTGAGTCAGTGAAATATTCCCAAATTCTAGTAGAGAATATCAGTAAAAGAAGTTATTTGCATATTTTTATCATTGTTTTAAAAATTAATGAATGCTGACCCCACAGATTCTGTGGTTTGAGTTTGGTTTTTTTGGTTGTAATCATCTTGCCCTTCCCCATTGGGAAGAGCCAGTTTATTCAACTGAGCAATCTCTGGCAGTGACATTGATAAATCATACTGTAGAAAAGAGTGAAATATTCAGTTTTCATTTTTTCATTTTTAGTGTTTCTTTTAATTTGACATTTATTTTGTTTTCATAAATTCTAGAAGAAGTAGAAAGAGTCACAAAACATTTACACCAAAACCAAAACTTTATTTATTAAGCTTTGGGTTTAATATTAAATTTCAAACAAAACAAATGTTGTCATTTTACTTTAATTCTGACTGTGAAGACAAACTGAAATAAGGAATGCAGCTGTCAAACTGCAGCCATGAATTAGAAAATTCGGAAATAACTGGTTTCAGCAAGAGCAGTAACAGCATCTGAATAATCCTTTCAATATCTTCTGTCAGTTTTACTTCTGCCATAGAGGAAGCAGAGGATGAAATAAAGCAAACCCACTTGTATCTGATGTTATACTGATAATAAAATGCCCACCAAGCGTCACAGTAGTATTATACCTTTTTGGATGAGGAATTTATAGGGATAGAGGGCTACGCAGGACGTTATAGTTAGGGTTTTTTCTCTCACTTAACTCATGCCCTCTTGCCGGAAGCTGAGTCTTACTTCTGGGAACCAACTTGCTTTCATGATGGAGATTGCAGCGGAAGATGTTGCTGGGAGCCTGCCCTTTCTCCACCCTGTCTTCAGGACTTCCACGGCATCTCGGCTTCTTCCCCCTGCCCTTCTCCTCCAGCTCTGCAGATCCCCTGATCCTTCACCAGATGGGCAGGTCCTACCCTGGGGCTTCCCTGGGACAGGGAGGATGGCTGCTGGATGGAGAAGTGTGGTTTGCCTCCATCTCCTCTTCCTCTCAGCCCCCGGAACAGAGATGTTGAGTGAGCCCTGCACCAAGCCAGGGTAGAGACTGAGGGGTTAGAGATGGGACATGGATGCAGAGGAAAAGGTTGGCTGGATGGAAACCATGCAGGACAGCATAGAGAAAGGGGCGAAAGCAGTTTTGTAATGTTGTGCTACTACTGATATCTGGGAACTGTGATATCATATACTGTCAGACTGGCAAATTTCCATGAAAGAAATTTTGGAATCTCAGAAAAGATTGGGATCACTCATTTGTTTTGGATGAATGTTTGCATAGGATATGTTTTCTTCTAGACTGATTTTACCTATCATGAGATATTCTACACCTGAAACTGCAAAAGCAGTGTTCATAATCAGTTAACTTTGATGTATCTGGGAAAATAGGATTAAGCAGGGCTGACTTTGGCCAGCCACATTGGAACAAGTGGTGTGATTCTGCTTTGGGTTATTTTAATATGCGTCTGGAAGGTGATGATCTATATTCACATGTTCTCAAATTTTATGTCTATAACTGAGATGTGTGGAAAAACAAACAAACAAACAAACACTCCATTCTCAGAGATATTTAGAAGCCGTCTGTAGACGGCCCTGGGCAAATGCCTGTAGGTGGCTCTGCTTGAACAGGGTGGTGGACAAAGATGGTCTCCAGAGGTCCCTTCCAACCTCCACCATTCTGTGATTCTGTGAAGATAGCCTGTTGATGTTAGATAAGGTACAGCTGCAGAGAGCTGAATTTAGCATAACCAAAATCTGCTTTAACATAAACAAAATCTGTTTCAACACCTTCTTGTTACATATTGTTCTTGTACAAATGCAAATAAGAGTCAAGAAATGCAAATGATTACTTTAATGTCACATCCTAATAGTGTATACTCAGTAGAATTATTTAGAATAATTACATTTATATAAACTGATTTGAAAAAATTAAACCGCCCAGGAGCTTTTAAACAGAAAGATGACTGTTGACTTTGAGGTCACCTGAACCTGGTTTTGGCACCGGAAAATTTGATAATTACAATTTGTCAAATTCTTTTAATTGTAGTAAATAAGAATGCACTCTCCTTAAAGGTTTTTAGAAATGGAACGTACCTTTTCTTCACCTGACAGCATTGAGCATGACTGCCAGAGTACTTTTGCTTGTTTCCTAACACTAATTCCTGAGAGCAAGTTTTAATCCCTCTATTTCCTACTGCTTTGTTACATCTAATGTACATTATTCATTTTTAAAAGTGGTTTGAATTACTGCTTGTAGAGTTGGTTATGATGTTCTATATATTTTCTAGGTTAGCTCTTCACAGTCTCTTCTGTGATGAAAGGTACAGACACAGCTTGAAAGAAACAGTGTCAGCTGGTCCTTATCGACAGCTTCTTGCTGTCTCCGTAGGGCTGACCTTGGGACGGTTGTGTTGCAGGGATACAGGAAAATCACTTTGCTTGCAATTATATTTACCAGTTCCTGAACGGAATATTTTGTAAAGGCACTTCCAATCTGGAAGATTTTGACATTCATTTATAAGCCTTCCTGCTTTCCCTTCAAATATATGCACTTAAGAAGACATTTAAGATCTCAGATATTAATAGTACATTAATCAGTTGAACTGAAGCAATCTATAGGGACGTATACAGCCACAGCATGAATATGTGGGGTGAATAAACACTTCATTGATCTGGCATAAGGAGATCGTGTGACCTTATGTACTTATGTCACGCCACTCACTTTCAGCAGGGAGACTACAGTCCCTGCCAGCACTAAGAAATTTAAACCTGGTTTGCCAGTGAGTGGATATTGTTACAGTTTGGGCTCCATCTGTCTGGTGTGAAATGAGTGAACGGGTCTCAGCAGAATTCCTCACCGGCAAATATTATTAAAAATACTGACTCAGTTCACAGTAATTATCCCCTGTTGATTGTCTAAATAGAACAGCACACATGAAGAATTAACTGTCCTTTCCATTTCTGAAACAGTGCTTTTAAAAGGAAGCTAAAGCAAGTTGGCTGGGTACTTAGGGAAAACTTGTCCTGCAATTGCTTGTGTCGCTTTTGAGATCTAAATTCTCCAAAACGGTTGAACCAGCGAGAAATAAATTCTCTCAATTATAGTATTGGGGAAAAAAACAACCACTCCCAAAATGCATCTGATCTTTATTAAACCAGGCTGCCAGTACCTTAACGCTGCCTACAGGGAAGCAGAGACTGAACACACAGACCAAGAGAGGTGTGTAAGTGACTTCCCGCAAAACTTGAATGTGCTCCATTCTCTTTCCAAGCATCTTTTGGGAATTCTCTTTTGAAGAGTTACCAAGAGGAAATGTGACTCCTGAAAACAAGCCAGTATTTCTATTGAGTATACAACTCAAAACTGTTATTCACAGCTGCTTCTAAGTAGCAAATAATGTCACAACACGCACCTAAAGTGACGGGGAGAAGACCTATTGGATCACACCACAGCTCCCTTCTTGCCTGTGGTTCCTCTCCATGGAAATGAAGGGCCAGAGATGGAGAAAGTTTGGTACATACCTGGATCTTGCCCAGTCTCTCTGCCGGTCTTTTACTAGATACTAGATCTGTGAACCTGCCACATGTTTGAGGGATGTTGCTGCTTACTTGTTATTTCTAATGAAGGAACATGAGTAGGGTAAGGATAAAGATAGAGCCAACCTCAGAAATCTGCAGTCTAGAAGAGGGACATTGCGATAATGAGATGAAATTCCCTGCTTTCTTTTAGGTTTCATGACAGTGTTTTCTGACTTGATGGCTTATATTCTATGTGTTATCTACCTGCATGTGATAAACAAGTCTAAATGCGCTTAATCTGTTTTGAATTCCTACATTAAACCTTACTGGCTTTATCACTTAAATTCATGATTGTTGGGACAAGAAAATTGATCTTAACTATATGAATTGATTTCAAGATTAGTGGTTTTTTTCTTTCCTACTAAAAAGTGTGAAACAGTATTTGGCAGAAATCTTTTTGGCCTTCAGGGTTTTCTTTTTTTCTTAGTAATCTTATTACTTTAGCAGAAATGCTGCTGAGTCTCAGTTTTGTTTTCAGTAGCATTGTCCTATTCATTGAACTCCTTTTCTGGAAGAAATTGCATTAGCATTATTTCTTTGAGAGCTAGAAAACTAATAATTGCCTTTTAAGTTTTAAGCATGCTTTTCATTATGGCAAAAATTGGTAAATTAATTGACATTTTTCTGAAGATGCGTGTCAAATCTATGAAGACGACAATTGCCAAGTGAGGTTGTCTTACAAAACCTTTCAAGGAACTTTCCATGTTTGCTTTTTTTTTTTTTGATGAGCATATTCCATTACCTTTGCCTCTGGATGTCCTCCTGGATCAGAAAGGCGGTTTTCAGTCACAGCAGTTGTAGTGTATTAATGGAGATCCCTCCCGAGTGCCATTGCAAAGCATGGAGAGAAAGAGTAGTAGGGGTGAAGATGCAGAAGCACTTAAAGAATAGCTCTTACCCTTGCAGAATATTTGGACAACCAGTGAAACCTCTCTGAATTCTTGCAGTTAACACAAATGAAATCACCAGGGGTAACTATGACAGCTCAAAAAGGCTAAAGTATGGCTGGGCTGTGGACAAGCTGGGGTCCCTTTTTTGGCTTAGCCATTTATTTCCAAGTGACCTCAACTGAAGCACATAAGGACAGACTGGGGCCAAAACATCTTAACTTGCAAGAACCCTACTTGAACGCACCTAGTTTCTTTATGCCATCTAACCCCCCATGTCTCTATTTCCCATGTGTAAATGGGAATGAGAATATTTCCAACACTTTTTGCCCCTCAGTATACTCTGTTTTGATTGTCATTCTAAGTTCTTCACAGGTGTGATTGTCTCTTGTAGGTTGTGCACAGACTGCCAAGAACTTTACATACACGGGGACTTTGACCATGATTGGGACTTCTAGATGCTGTTATAGTTATATACCATAATATAAAAACTGATGGTACTTATGCAAGGTCCCCTAATCCAACAGGGATTTTTCTGCCACATGATACAGTGTTCACAAAAATATTGCAGTCTTGCAGATGTTTACTGCAGGACAAGATTCAGAGAGCAGAGATGGCAGTGTGGGAAAAGGGGGAAAGAGAAAAAGATTTTTTTTTTTAACTGAAACACTTTCAAATTCATTCATGTAAGCCTTCTTAAATCCACTTGCTGTGTATCTTGCCCACACATAATCCTATCTGCATAAGTATTTGATTAAGAAAAATCAATGTTGTCTTATACTGTGTCTATAGAAGGAGGAAGTAATCTAGAATGTTCTCTTCTACATGGCTGCAAGTCTCAGGGAAATCTGACCTTCAGAGATGCAACAGTTAGCACGCTCCTTTGTGCAAACAAAATATTATTGTAACATGTAACTGAATTCATTTCCTTGACCTATGTAAAAAGCAGGAAATATGGAAAACTGGAAAATATGTTTTATTATGGAAGGAGACAATGATTTTAGTTCCCCTTGGCTGCTACCCTACATTTATCAGCTCTGTCAAAGGCTGATAATGAAGCGAATATATATAGAATATTGATTTCTGTCAGGTTTTTGTAAGTTGCATGCAAGTTGGAGATTTAACAGATGCTAAATAAACGTTGAATATTTTTTTTTGAGTTATTACTGTGGGCAGGTTTGGAAACTCCACTGCTTTTCATTACTGCAGAAGGGCAAAGAGCTTTGCCTCCAAGAGGTGATTATCTAGTCCATTAGAAAATGCTACAATTTTCCCTAACTGCATCACAAAAATGAATGAAAATGTACATAATAATTTGGTTTCAGTAAATGGCCATCTGCACATCTGGACAAGTAAGTGTCAACGTTTGTAGAGAGGCATTGCAGACCTTTGAAAGCTCTCTTGACACCCATTGGAGATAAATGAGATGCTGAAATGCAGACTTCTAGAGAGGACTGTAGGTCTGTAAAATACAGCAATTATTGATAGTGGTCTAGTGTAGGCAAATAAAAGTTGATGTTTACAGTCACTTTTGAATGAGTACCACCCATTATTTAAAAGTACCCTTTCGTTCCACACAGACGTACTGTACAGGTAGGCCAGGAATTCCGGCAGTGTGCTCTAATATACTGATACGTGTCTAAAATCTGCCACCCAATTTGGAAGGGAGGTCAAGCTTAGCAATGCAAGTTGGGTGTCAGAGACTTGGCTTGTCTGATTGATCAAGAGACCCCTGCAATGGAAGAAGGCTCAGAGGAGATGGGCGAGGGCGATGTGTCTGTAAACCTCGGAGTAATGTAGGGTGTGACTGACCATGGCTTTTGCAAAGAAACCTGACTTTACCTTAACAAGGGGGGCCAGAGGGTGGCCTTTGTTTTAGATAAACAGCTATGCCAGTTGAGCGGATCAACTGACTACATCACGGTTGAGTGGATCAACCGGTGGTATAAATGTATGCATGGCTCAGTCCAACACAGAGTATAAAAGCTAAACTAACAAAAGAATTTTGAAGAGAGGAATGGGCTTGAACTGGTTTAAGGTCATGTATTCCTTCCTGGGGACAGCCAGTGTTGTGATGGTGAGCATGTTATGGAGACAGATAATAGGTTTCACACGGGTGCTGTGATTGAACTGTGCATTGCAATTGCTATATTTTGCTAAGTGTAAATTACGCTCGTATTGTGATTTCAGTATACTGCAGTATCATTCTGACAAATAAAAAATCCTGTGTAACATCAAATATAGTCAAATAAGTAAATTTGAAATTAAACAGCGCACCCTCCATGCATGGAATGTCTGAAAGGATCTGGTCAGAAAGTATTGAACTCTGGCAACCTGGAAAAATGATAGCTCCAGTCTTAGTAGCTTATATTTAAAGACAAGTTTATATCAGAACGTGAATCTTACCACCTGTTTTCTAAACCTTGAGAAGTCTATATCTGAATTTTGTGGCTTAGGCTGTTACTTCTTATATCGTGTTGTCAAGGTGGAAGTTAATCAGCCTGTGGCACTCTAGCTGAATTGGAGTAGTTCGAGCATGGATCCCTTGCTTCAGGCATCGTTTGTTTGATGCTCAGGCTGTGTGGCCGTAGAGGATGCAGCCTGTTCTCAATCTGCAGCAGTAGGAGGAGGCAAGCCAACAGCCAAAGTACTAAAGACACTATCTTCCGTTGCTCTCGGATGTCGCTATATGCTCAGCCCAGTAGCCCAATTGGATGCCACCAACTGGATGAATGCTTTTGGTGACCTTTTCGTTCAAGCCTTCCTCATTCACAAACAAGTTGATCACCTTTGATAGTCCAGAAACTCCCTTAATATAAACCTGTCCTTATGAAAGAAGAACTAAGAGTCTTGGACGCGATGAACTTAAGTGTCTTTTCAAACTTAAATGATTTTATGATTCTATTAGTTTAATGGTATTCATTAGATAAGCACATTTTTCAATATTCTATTCCTAAAGTAAATTTGCTTCTCCTTGCTGCTTTAAAAATTGATAAATCTCAGAGAAAAATACATGCTTCAGTAAAGTTACATTGTACATTTGAATTCAATAATAAAGACTCTGTGGTATAGGTTTAAATATATACATGCATGTATAAAAACATGTTTTAAAGACATATCTATCATTGATGTGCTATGTATTTGAAAATACATCACTTAACAGTCCACTGGTAGTCAGTCATTGGCTAATGCCGTACCTGGACCATGCTAAGAAATTCAAAGGCATGAAGAGATTTCGTGAAGTCATGTTACCCACTTAGAGAGACTTTTAAATAGAAGCTGATCCAGAGTCCACAGTATCTGTGGAAAAAACTTCACCTCGCTTTAAGTGAGCTCTGGATAAATGTTCCAACGCTCACACAGAAACAAATTGTTCAGATTTGCTCTTGCCTGGAGGACAAGAAGTTAATTAGATTGGAACAACTGGAATTGCCTACAGCCCTTTCCCTGTGTGTCTCTAGAGGCGAAAAACATGTCAAGTATTTTCAGCTTTGCTATCAGGAGCACTTGGTTGGGACATCCTTCTTTCAGAGCGATAGGCTTGACATCTGCAGAGAGTAGGTATTTTCCTTCCAAACATCTGGTCCCAATGATGTTACACATCTGCAAAGCTGCATGTTCATCAAGCCCTGATAACTTGGCAGAGCAAAGTTATAAAATGCTGCACAATCTGTGAAACTGGAATTGACTCATTATGGTGCTTGGAAAAGTTGCTCATAAACAAAGAGACTGATTTAAACCAATTTGACTTTTTAAAATATTGGTGTTAAATCCTCATTGATGTGTATGCTTGTGGTTTTTATTGAGAGACAGGAACACAATAACCTCTCTGATGCTAATAATGTTTCCAAGTCATCCCTCAAATTTTTCAACTGTGATTGTGCTACTTTAATAATTTTCATAGTCATGGCCATATTATTAAACACAACATGGTACAGAGAATTTGAATTATGTTGTAAGCTTTCCTTAAACTTTAATTCAGTGACATAATGTACAGGATGAAAAACATTTTCAAGACACATTTTTCAGGAAAAGAAGTTGGAACAAGCTACTTAATTTTCCCCATAAACAAAGAGAAATATAACAGTATACTAATTGTACATTGCATGTGTAAGACTTGGCAACAAAAAGGTGGCGGTGGTGTTCTGCCCAGACCACAGTGATCTTTGAAAGCAGAGAAGCCAAATGAAAGTAGGTCCTGCAGAGGGAAAGCGACATGCTGGAAAGAGTGCTGAAGAAAGAGGCTTGTTGTACACCCTCTTCTTAGGAAACACAAAAAAATTCACTGCCCACAATCTCTGTGAATTTACCCCAGTAAAACCATGCCAATTTACTTGAACTAACAACCTGGGCCAATGAAGCTTATATTGCGTTTCTGCTCTTGGTCAGTCCTGAATGGGGTGGGAAAGACCTCGTGTCCTCAGGACCAGACTGGACATACTCCAACCTTGGGGTTCACGCTCCACAGCTATCCTGCAGGCATGCTGCATGCATCCCAGCATTTTTTTCATTAAACGTGAATTCACAAGGTGTCAGTCCTCTGACTGGATGGTTTTCAAAAGAGGAGGGATCAGTTTAGGGCTGCATCTGCTAAACAGTCTAAGGTTTTCCCTAGTGACATTTGTATAAAGCAGTCGGCGCCTAATAGGAAGACATTTCAGAAAGGTATCTGGGTCACATTTTTTTGTCATTTGTTACAATGGTTAATGAATGTCATTATTAAAAATAGCTACAGTGTAAATTCCATGTGACTCCCAGCCATCAAGTCTTGCTTTGGATTTTTCTGTTACTTAAAAAATGTACTAGTTGAGATTCCAACGTGAAGGTACTAGGGCACTGTGGTGAAATTACTCTTGATTTATCCTGGTATAAGTCACACAAATATTCCCTCCTGCAGCACAGCCATTAGTTTTTGTAGCTATCAGTACAGAACATAACCAGAAATTTAACTTTGAACATATTTGATGGAATCACACATGCTAAAAACAGAAACGTGTGGGCACAGCACAGCCACGTCCCAAAACATAAGCATGTGTTTCAGCTACTGACTAACTTGAGGGCACAGTATTGTTTATACATTGGATTTGGCATTTTTACACTTTCATCATATCAGACTACATTGATTATATAAGAATCATAAAAAGAATTTCCATATGCTTTGAGGGCAACAATATTAATAGCTATTATTTCTTTCATTCCAAGTGATTTTGGAATTGTAATTCTGCTGTGTGCATGGTATTGACATGAAAACAAATAAGCTAACGTAGAGGCTCCTGAATTTGTTGTCATATATCCCCAATGTACTGCTTATAGAGAATATTAGATTTAAACATAGAACTTTCAGCTGAATAGAAGCATCCATTTTGAACATAACAATTTTAGTTACACTAATTGCATTATATTTTAAATGTGTTACAACTCTTGTCACATAAGAAAGAGGAGTGAATTAGAACATTTATTTTATTTTGGTGGAAACACCAGAAAGGTTACTGGAAATTCTTGAGTCAATTATGCATGCTATTTCTCATTCCCTTGTAAATTTTTTTAAAATCTATTCAACAATTGGTGTACCTATTTTGGCTTCTCTCTATCATCCCAGGCTGATACAAAATCCTTGCTTGTGACTTTTTTCTGGAATATAACTGAATTTCCGATTATGAGCTTTTGTATTCAGACTGTCAAGTGCTGAAGTCAGCATGACGGCTGTAGATGAATACAGATAAACAGATTGCTAATTTAGACCATATAGAGTTTATCTAATTTTCATATATGTCAATTTATCTGTGTTTTTTCTGCATGAATACTCTCCTGAAATTGCACCCTATGATACCTAAAATGGACAAAACCAAAGTTCTGAATAAGCTTCAGCAGATCTTTTAAAAAGCCCTTTTAAAGTCAGAACTCCTGACCTTGAAGCTGTCTGAAATCTGTCAGATTTGTTTTGAATGCCGGAACACCACGGCATGCAGACATGACTCAATCTCATCTCTTGGCTGGTGGCTTACAAGTTAGTGCATGCCCTAAGGAATAAAGATCCCCAACGGCCAAGCCCTTCGGGAGAGAAGCTGGCTCTGTCTCTTGTTTTCAAGGAGAGTGCCAGGCTGCATACTGCGTTGAGTTTGCCTCCGCTGTTTGAAGTAACTGATCACAAGGTTGTCTTAAAAGTCATAATTAGTTTGGCAGAAGGGTGACCTCTGCCTCCTTGCATAGATGAAAGAAAGCAGAACGAGGGCCCTCAGCTGTCTTCTCTGTGAAAGCATTTGTAGAGAGGCGTGCGTGGGATCTAGGCAGGCTTTGACCTTCTGGGACCAACACTGAGACATTATAGCTCTTTCATTTTATAAAATGTCTATTTTCCAGTCCTTGTCAGTACAGCTTGGAACATCTGCACGAGAGTTGGGGCAAAATAATCTTGTTCTGAGGGACAAAACCACATCTTGGCACAAGGGAAGAATCACAGAGCAAGTAGTGTCTCCCCTGTCCTTACCCTAGAACAAGAGTGCTCCGAGGTGTGGTATGTGGAAATACGGGAGTGTCATTCATGTGGAACAGCTGCCAAGAATAAGGATTTGTGGTATTTTTCTGTGGCTAGTATTAGTAATAGGACAATTCTGCACTTCTTTTTCTTGCTTTGCCTTTTATTTTTCAGAAAAATGTACAAGTCTGATTGCGTGCTGTCTATACAAACAACTTCAGCATTCACCTCCATATTTTGTGCAAGCATGAGTTTAAATCTACATTCTTAGTCTACCCAAGAGCGATAAATGTATTACAGACCATGGGCAATGTCAGCAGCTGCAATTTCTAGTTCCCTTTGCATCCCTGCAGTCCTAACAAGTAAATGCTCTGTCAGTTGATCTTCCCAACTCGGTAAGCAATTAACTGGTCTTTTAAATCTCTTTCAAATCTTTTTAAATCTCTTTCTCTGTGTTATACTGTTTACCAGCACCTAAGCATTTTCAATGGTTAAAGGAACCACAATAATTATCCCTTCCTTTTCCTTGCTACTTGCGAGTCAGACATACTGAGTAGGTTTTACGTGCCTGAGTCTGTATGCAAAATTATAAGAATCCAGCTTTGCTACAAATAAACTAAAGAATGATTTTATTACTGAAACCCTCCTGTGGAAGGGAGGTATCTGGAGGGGGAACCTGGAGGCTATTCTCTGTATAAAGCCAGACAGGTGTCTCTGCTTCTCTAAGCTCTTCTCTTCACAAGGAGTCAGTTTAGAAGGTTATTGTTTTTGACCATATGGTACAGGAAACAACCTGAATGATGGAAGACCTGGGGCCACCCTCATTTCACCAGGAGGTTCTGTTGTCTTGCGAAGGCTTTGTCTTTTTGTGCGAAACTTCTCTTTAGTGACTAATGAGGTTCTCACCGCTTCTGACGTCACTGCTCTTTTTGTTGATGTCAAAGTATCTCCTGTACTTTCCTAATCATTGTATCATATTATTTTAGCTTTCTATGAAAGTTTATGTTGTTGGTTTTTGTGGTTTGTTTTTTGTTTGTTTGTTTGGTTTTTTTCCTGACTTGGTATTTAGATGACTGGGTTGTTGATAAATGTCTGCTATAAAAAAATAATTTAAAAGTTACTAAAATAATTCCTGTGAGCTACCTATGTATTATAAGCAAATAGCTCCTGCATTTACATACCAATCTGGGCCTCCATTTACTAGTTGGAGACTTGAGTCCTCAGAGGTGGCTGGAACCTCTCTCCTTCCATCCTGGGCATTTTTGCTCGAGATCTGCTCTAAGTGAAGCTTCTCTTCAAATTTATCCTTCCTTCAGCTGTGTGTGTGGATATAGTACGCATCAGGTTTGAACTTTTGAAAATTCTTGTTGGTCAGAAGACATTCTGTAGTAACTGTTAAATTTGGGGATATCCAGGAATTATGATGTAAATTTTTGTCCTAGGAGTCTAGCGTTTATTTCCTCATCCTTTGAAGTTGGTGCAGAGCTCGTGATTGGTTGCTTTTCCTTTTAATTAGGCTTTTAAATATTTTTAAACCTTCTAAATGCTTTGGGGATTTACAAAGTAAGAAAATATCTCCATTATTAGAAAATTTTAGCTTAATGCAATGCAGCGTGCAAGTCATTAAAAGCTAAAAGACCGAGGATGAGAAGATTGGGTGACTATTTATTACGACTTGGATGGAGCCCAGGGGAACAGGGCTGGTTTCAAAGTCAGAATCAAGAAGATCTGGTGTGTTTGACAGCAAAACTGAGACATTTCAAAGGTTCAGTTGTGTAACACACTGTGGGTGTAAAAGAAGGTAATTTCAACAAAAAGGACAGCTTATTCACGATCGCAGCCTGGGGCAGTAATCTAGGTACCCTCAAATGTGACAATTTTTTGAAGATCCAGAGTAGTAAAATATTTTAAAATTAATATGATTGCCATCATAGGTCACTGAAGAGTTAAAACTTCAGGGTTGTAGATATGAGGGAAAATAATGTTAAATGCAAATAAAATTCCCCTCTAAACCAAAAAGTGATTCAGAGAAATCTAAACCAACTCAATAAGTGGACTATGGCAAACATAACATTTGAAACACCTGAATATAGAAAACCTGTCAAAATGAAGCTTAAACCTTTATTTAGACAGATAGATAGGAAGTGTCATTGATATATGAATATTTTTTGCGTTTGCGGATAAATCAGATGAAATATCAGCTCATGTGATTTTAACTGAGCATAAAGAGGCCACTTTGGAGTTTTATGACTATGAACATACGCTTAATAGGAGGTGGATGCTTAAGAAAAAAACCCAAAGTCTTATTAGCAAATTAAATGTTTTAATAGTGTAGAACAAAGAGAAAAGCCCCCAAAACACTAAGCAATCAGGGAGCAGAGGACATTATTTAGGTGAGGCAAATTACTGACAGGACAACCTCTGAAAAAGCAGATTTTCAAACTTAGATGCTATGGGGACATAAAATATTTTTTAAGAGCTTGGACAAGTGAACCAATGTTATATTGCCACGGAATTCTTTCTTTGTCTGCCGAGATACGGAAATGGGTGCATGACAACATTTTAGGTAGCCCCGAAGTCATGTTTTATGGTCAGGCATGTGAACACGTGTTGCTCTTCTGGCCATGAGCTAGTGAATTAGGTACATTCTGTCTAAACAAAGGAGGAGTTTAAAGAGTTTTTTCTTTTTCTAATAAATGGAAAGCTTGTCCTTGGTATGTGGAAGAAAAAAAGGCTCATGTATTACAGAGAATGTGAGCACGGCCAGTGGAAGTGCCACAGTGCCACTCACGCTGCTTTCACAGTAGGATTTTCATCAGTTGTTCTGTGCAGAAAAATCATCCGTTGCTCAAGGAAAGAACATCCAAAAAATGTTTGTCTGCAAAAAAATTACAGAGTAATTTTGTTTCACCATGATTAAGATTTCCTTGATGTGTTACCCTGGGATTATTTCTGTGCTTTTATTGCAGTATGGGCAATTTCTGTCATGCTGCCCAAAGTTGTTGCTCTTAATACATGACTAAATTAACAAGTAGTGCTGTAATGGAAATTTCTTTTTGAAAAATAATTTCAGTTCAGCCTAAGATTTAATGAAGCATGGGCTAGAACCATACATTTATTTTCCTATCCATTTTCCCATCCTATGCATGCTGAGGAAATTATATTTCAAAAACTGAAATTTTAAGTAGTTGTGTAATACCATTATTTAGCATTGCAAAATACTTTTCTAATCCTTTTTGATTCTTAGAGCCTAATTAGCCTCTTTCAAATCACAAATGAGTGACATTATTAAAATACCTCATTTAGACTACTTGCATTTTCTTCTGTCTTCATTATTTGCTCTTAAAGGGGGGAACCTACATGGATACGGGGCGTCTGAAGCTCCTACCAGTAACGTCTTTAAAGAAAAGGGAGCTAAGCTAGAGGTTTGGGGCATGAAGGTTATCAGTCCACAAAGATCTGTCTGATACCCAGCAGTGTGCTTGAACTCCCTGTGCTTCATTTCTGCATCATTAATCTGAGGACATATTACTTTATTTTCCTTTTTCTGTGCTGTCTCAGCATACGATTTTAAGCCCACTATGTGTTTGTTATAATAACTAGAATAATTTGGTTATGATCTCATTTGCAGTTTGAAGGCTCTACTGTAATTCAAACAGAGAAATAATATTATTAAATCCGCGGAAATGTGCTGAGATGTTCTTTGCCAACTGTTGCCTTGAAGCGTGGCTCTTCAAGATGGTTGATGGCACCTGTTTGCACTGACTTGGGGTTTTCAGAATATTAAAATCATTATCTTGAACTGACTGCTTGTGGGTAGACTGTTGGGTGCAAACACAACCTCAGCAAGCTTGGTTATGTCTCTCAACTACCAAACACTCAGAGTGAGTTCTTTGACAGGGGTTTTTTGGGTTTTGTTACTTAGTAAATTTTATATTTGTAATTTTTCTTGAAATATTTTTACAGTATTCTGCTAAAATTTAATAAACCAAAATACTGCAACAGCAAATGATCTTATTGGGTTCCCCAGTGACCCCTCACAAAGGCAGGTTTTTATTGCCCTTATAGTGAACTGAACCATATCCTTGAGCCTAATGCTAAAGCCTTTAGATGTTCTGTTGAGATAACTTTGACTTAACCATAATACATCTGACTTTTCTATCATCATACAAAGCATATTTGATCCATATCTTGAGATTTATAGCCAGTGGATTTCTTTTTTAACTTAATGATGTATGTGCAACATTTATTTAACCTGCCTTGGAATCTGAGGTGTCATTAGAATCTGAACAAATGGTGCATAATAATTTTAAATTTGAAAGTTGTTAATTGTAGATTAGTACTGTTCTAGGCAAAATATTAATGAGAATGGTTGGGGTTTTTTATGCACACATTTTTCTGAATTCAAGCTACTCTTGCTGTAGTGAAGTAATTTTATCAAATACAAAGATTTATTTATAAAATTTCACATTCAGTCTTGAGTGTCTGGAAAACAATAAAGCAAAAACTCTTTGGAAAAAAAAAAAAACCAAAACAAAAAACCCAAACCAAACTCAAACCACTTCTGCTGAATGGTTACTGAAAACAAATTTAGACCAAGCAGCTTAAAGAGGTAGGAAGGTGCAGTTTGACTCCTGTGTCTTTGTGTTGATGTTCAGAATGTAGATTAGAGTTTAAACCTCTGTTGTACATCAGAAGCTTTGATTTTCTGTGCTCCTTTGATCTCCAGAAAGCTTCTGACTTGAGGATAACTCATGGAGTTGTCTACAAATGTTATGAGATAGACTCTCATGTTCTATTATTTTTTTAGTGAGTGCAACCTTCTTCCCCATGCAGGGATCAGGAGTCCGTCCTGCTAGGTATTGTACAATACATATTAAAGTTTCTACTATGATACCATGCTTGGTAAATGCTAAAATATTGCAGATGGGAATATGTATAGTTACAATTTATGGTTTACAGTGACTCACAAAATTGTCAGCCCTGATCAGCTTCAGTTAAGTGCGAAAGCATGTGTCTTCCTAATGGAGTTGCTCACATTGGCTTAGATCAGGTTAGATTGGTCCTATCTGTTTAAACAGAGTTAACGGAAAAAGTTTGTTTTGTTTTTTTGTTTTTTTTTAATATGTTTTTTCATATAGCAACTCTTCCTTTAATTTAGTAGATTACTTACTAAGCTAAACAGGACTCTTTCTGAACCATGGCTGTCATGGTTTTTTGAGGATACATTAAAGAAGAGAGTGTATCTATTTTGACATTTTATTTTGGCTAAAAATCTAACTTAATCTAGCAGGAGTACATCGTTATTCAGCCAATAAAAACCTCAACCAATGACTTGTAGTGAGAAACAACCTACGTTCTGCCTAAATCTTAATTACCCATAAAGCATTACCCACACAGAATCCACCCCTTTGGCACAAGACAGCATTA
Organism: Burhinus bistriatus; assembly: GCA_013397275.1. Lineage (NCBI taxonomy): Eukaryota > Metazoa > Chordata > Aves > Charadriiformes > Burhinidae > Burhinus > Burhinus bistriatus. Next base: position 23,805 of record VYXH01004570.1, on the reverse strand, counting down.
GATTCCAAAAGGTGGAAGCTGCTTTGCTTTCAAGACAAACCTATAGGGAGAAGATAATACGTTTTATACTGTGGTGTCCTGCTTTTATGGATTTTGTGATGGGTTTTATACTGTGGACCTTCTTAAATAGACACAGTGTCCAAGTACTTGAGAAATACAGACCTTCAGGAGAGTCTGAAATGTAACTTTTAGCTGCTATAAGAGTCGGCTTTCTAAATATGGAGTGCGATTTTGTGGCCCCAAACAACACCACCTATCAAAATCGAACTAAATTTAAATGTACTCAAGAATGACTCTTGCAATGTACTTCTCAGCCCCCTCCTCTCCATCTGTAGCTGGTGGGAGTTGAGCTTACAGAGAATTTTGCTGAGAATGCTTAACACCTTGCAGATGTTTAAATTTGAATACCATTTTTAATAGGATATAAATAAAGTAATACTAGTTGGCTGTAAATGTAATACAGTTGAAAGCAATGTTGAAAGAGTTGTTTGAGACAAAATGTGGATTTTTTTATTTCAGCTGCCTTTAAACTTCCTCTTTAGGTGAAATTTCAAAATCTGCAGTTTCTTGCAATTTTTTTTAATAGACTGGGTGCAAGGAAATCCTGTATTCTTTTTAAATCAGCGAAAGAAGCGTTTCAGAGATCACGCAAGTAGAGAGCTGATCCTGAAGCAGGAACAATTTGGTTGGAACTCCGGAGAGGTGGACGTGTCTGCACGGGCACGAGTCTGTAGTGTTGAGAGCAGCATGGTAGGGCACGCATCCTCTTTGAACACTTCTCCAGTAAACAGGGAGGAAAGAATTGGATGGACAAGGACAAACTATCTGCCTTCAGTTTTTTAGGCAGCAGCAGAACAACCTCAGAGCACGCTGTCCCTCTCAGAGACATCCTTTATGTCCTTCTTTCTCCGGTGGAGCAGACGTGTTGATTGTCCTTTCAGCAAATCCAGGCAGGCTTTTGAAAGCTGTTTTGCAGTTCATCTCCTACAATTCATCCCACCTACTTTCGTGACATCATTCTCTATAACCCTATGCAAATAAGAGAATACTTTTATTTTGTTATTTTCACAGTGACAGCAGTAACAGCTTGGGAGATGCCGAATACAAACACTAGTTTTGCAAGGGAAGGTTTGTAGAAATGATGGCTTGATTGCATGTAGTGGCAATAGTAAATAGATTACTAATGGGAAGGTGTCCTCTTAGGAAAATAATTTTGCAGCACTGTTCTATAGTGCAACCAAAATGCTGTAAAGCTCTGCCCTATGTTAACAATTGGGAATATTACTGAAAAACAATGAACATTTTTAAGGAAGATGGATGTTTGCTGTAAACAAGACATCATTTTATAGCTTGGAAACATGAGCAGTCCCTGAAGCATCTGCCTTGCAAATACGAACCTGGGTCAAGAGGAAAGAAATCAGAGAGACTACAGCAATTGCTGTATGAGGCTGTTGCCCCTGCCGTAAAATGCTTAGCGCTATTACAAACTACATTGTATTGCTTTCAAACAAAATGAGATATCAAGACCTTCTACTTGCCTGAGGTTTGAAAGAAGTCTTTTTTTTTGTTGTCTTTTTTTTTTTTTTTTTTTCCTTTTCTTTTGTCTGTTGTTTGGTGATGTAGGTAATNACTTGCCTGAGGTTTGAAAGAAGTTTTTTTTTTTGTTGTCTTTTTTTTTTTTTTTTCTTTTCCTTTTCTTTTGTCTGATGTCTGGTAGTGTAGGTAGTGCTTTGAAGTATGCACTTGTACTAACATTTTAAGGTTGCGATGCGATAGGTAAGGTTGCTTCATATCTTCCAAGATTAACCAGTGAGTAATGGTCCCCAGCCTTAGTCTGTCAAAACAAATAAAAATTATTCTGTTGACTTCACTGGGCCCATTTTATTGAAGGTATGGTCTGAGGGGGGAAATGGCTATCTAGCTCCTGTGCTTTATGAAGGTATTTCTAATGTTTTAATCCAATCTCTTTTTAATACATCTAAAAGTCACCTTATTCTATTAGGGTGGGTTCCATTCTAGCAAATAGAAGCATGACCAAGAAAAGAGTGGATTTACAAATGCATTTAGGGAGAACAATAAAACGCTGACATTCACAGATCACTCAAAGGGCCAGTCAGAGCAAATGCCTCAGAACAGCTCATTATGCCACCAGAAATGGCTCTAATAATGCCTACAGCTTTATATCGAAACTTGATTGAACCTATTTCTAATAATTCCTGCCACAGAGAACCCCAAGGTTTCAATTGTGTAAAGAGACTTTGAAACAACTACATTAGATAAAAACCTAATTGAAACTGGGAAAATTATATTAACGTCACAGACACTGTAAGCCCCAGCTCTCTGTTCAAGCTCCAGGGACCTGATTCAGCTGCATCATTCAAGCTCTGATAATGTGATAATACAGACAGCAACAAAGGTGCTAGATCGCTGCTTAAAAAGCAAGCAGTGAATGAGCTCTTGGTACAGGGCAAAGAAGGGGCAAGAACCCTACTTGACCTGCAACGCAAACTGGGGTGCAGGCATGAAAGACGTGCAAACCACTATAGGATGGCACAGAGGACTTCTACAGCGTTGCAGCTCTTCTTTCCACATACACTGGTGGCAGATTAGCGAGCAAACCTGTAGGGCAGGCTGAGGTCTAACATTTTCGATGTGCTAGTATATGACAGTTGAGCAAATGCTAAGGGGGAAGCAGCTTATAATGACTTTATTCTTGAGGAATGTGTCGAGAAGGACAGTCTTCAACTTGTCTTCTCCTGGGACAGTGCAACTCAACGGGCTCTCCACATCTTTTTGGACCACAAAATTCACATATGGTTTATAATAGCTACCCTTTCGCTTATTATGAGAAAAAGATGTAAAGGATCACAGAAGCAAAAGCTATTTAGGTCTTAGGAATATTTTGTATAAAATTATTAGTAGGTGTTAGTGGTTAAAACCAATTTCCATTGTAGCACTTTTAATTTGGTTTACAAAATGTGGAGGTACTGTTTCATGGCTATAAAGAAATCAACATACAGTTGTTGTAAATAATGACATTTTCAAAAGTAATTCTGTTTTCTCAATGTGAGATAATGTTATTTCATTGTCGTCTCTTCAAATCATCGCCCAGCACTGTGTCAGCATGTGGGTGTCGAGATCACTGTTCTCTATTGAGTGTGAGAGATGAAAATACATCTTAGAAATCTTTTTCTACTGTCATTTCTGAAAGTGGCAATGACCAGTGTATGTGGGCTGTATCTCATCATGCTGCCTCAATTCAATGTCGTGCTATTGAATGTCACAATGTCACAGTGTTCTCCTCCATAGCACCTACTCCTGTTTCAGGACTATATTTAATAGAAAGAAACTATTCTTCTCTTTATTCAAAGAGATTTGAGTTTCTTTTCTCTTCTGAGAGACATCAAATGCAGAAGCCCTTTTGTTAATCATGAAGGACATTAAAGGTAGGGTTGTGCAGAAAACAGAATGGCATTCAGTTCCACGTGGGCTGAAACTGGGACCCTGCATCATTTCAAAATTTCTACCATTTCCCTGTCATTTCCAGACATGTCACTGCACTATTAGCTTTGCTAAGTACTATTGGATTAGATTGTAGAAACTAGGACCAAGTTTCCGGACCATTGTGGTAGCCCAAACTACTACTAACTATCAAAAGCTCTAATTAATTACAGCTAACATTAGGGCATGCTGTTCCTGTATACTCAAAAATTTCTGAGTGTTTCTATGCTTAAAGGCATGCAAATAAAGGCTAAAAAGGAAAGATTTGTGTATGCCTTCCCATTGGTATTGCCTATAATGGGATCAGCAATGCTTTCATTTCCCTCTTTAGAAGGTACCTACATTCAGAAACTTGTTCTTTGTTATACAACTTTAATATCATTCTTCTGTTCTTGGGTAGCAATTTCATTGACAGGGCTGACTGTCACAATATTCCATGCATTTGTGAAATATTTTGTCTTAACACAACTAAGCTCTCTGAAATCAAAATGGTGGTATGAGACACAATAAGACTAAAATGTACTGAAAACACAACTGATGGATAACTACTGTTAAAGAAATAAACATCCATGGAGCCAGGCTTTGCTGGTGTCTCAAAATGGTTTTGATTCCCCACACAGGCTTGTACAAAACCATCTTTAATGAACACAAAGAAAAATGCCAAAAAAGATTTTAAAAGATTCAAAAGATTTTATGATACTTAATGTGTCAATAATTTTTTCATCAAACCACCATAAAAATACAATTTCAAATATAGTTCAAAGTTCATATTCTATGTTTTGACTTTTTTGCCATTTCAGTGCTATTTTGTTCAACAAACTAAAGGTTAAAGCTCTTATTAAATTTGAATTCCATAACGGGACTTTAATCATAGTGCTGCTACTTTGATACTGCAATATAAATAATCACCATTGCGATGAATTTCACATTGCTGCTCACTGAATGTTGCAGTTACTTATTCCTGCTATCTTCTTCTTACTATATCCTACTAACTTATTATTGTCGTAATCTGGTGTTATCTGGGCACAAATCCCATCAGTCTTATTGTATTTCACTAGGATGTCCGAGGGCCATATAAATCTTTTTTTAATACATTAGGCTGGAGTTTAGGTGGCCTCCAGCACATATATTTTTGATCTGTGGGCAACCACAAATCTCACTAAAGACAATGCACACACTAGATATCTGTCATCTACTCTAAAGTAATGAACAATTAAATAGGTCATTCCTTAGTGATAGATGAAAAAGGCCAAGGACTTCTCATCATGTAAATGCTGGGATTGGAATGTAATAGTTTGTAATCTCCTCTTTCCTTCCCACCCTCCACCTCTACCCCTCAGTGGAACAGGTTTCAGTGGTAAGAGGAGAAAAAGAAGAGAAGCAAAAGTACAAGTGGGAAGCAACCAGAAGAATAATGAGAAACTCATTATCATGGCCTTAGGAGAAAATCAACAGATGGAATTTCTTTTTTAGAGAATTTTTGGAAGAAAATGATGGTTGGAATTGCAAACAAGAAAACTGGGTTATGTTTCTTGGACCTCCTGTGTTCAGCAAAATAAGTGTTTGTACTCATAGATTTTAAGTCAACAGAAAGGGATCAGATAAATACAATTTACTACAGAAAAATATTTTCCAAACAAAACCAACTTGCACATACTGTTTATAACTCAGCTAAGCCCTTGAGCTGAAATGTGTCTCTCAGTGTGAAATTCCAGGCTCAGTGAAACAAACCCAGCTTTATAAAAATTTTTTATCTTGGTTTAATGATTTAGTTCAACAATTATCTCCAGTGAACAGTCCTTTCTAGATTTATTGTGTAAAATCCAAATTTAAATCATTAACAGATGGTCTTAAAAATGAAAAGAGTTTGTTTCACTTGCTTTGTACTTCAATTCCCTACAGACATTTAATTTAGGGTCGGGAACCTTATTGATATGACTATATGATGTGACTATGTGCTCTTTTTCACCTCTTAAGACAGGAAAAAAGAAGAGTGCTTGTTCTTTCACCCTAGTTTATTTTCAAGTTTACTTACTGTGATTGTGCCAAACCACTCTTATCTCACAGGCAAAAAAGAGTAAAATTTTATGCTCAGGGGGTTTGACTTTCTCAGTCTAGCTTTGTATGTTTATTATATGGATGGTGTAAGTGCCACAGACACCCCCTATTGCCTGTTCCCTCATTTCCAAGTGCTTCAGTTAGTGTTATGATAGTATGGACAGTTTTGTTTCTTAGAAACTCTAGCTACATACTTTTTATACAAAGATTTTAGTTTTCAGAATACTGATTGTTGGGTACTAACTTTATACTTGGTTCTGTAAAGAGGAAGCTGTCATGCTTGCCCTAAAGAGGGACCTGATTTTTGCTTTAGGTTTACTTCAGTATCAAAAAGGATTATATCCTTCAATATTAGAATGATAAATGGGAAACAGCTGCACCTAGTATTTCCTGATTTTTAATATGTAATAGGAAACGGATAGCAAATAATAGGCTAAGAATAACAGGCAAATTTAGTGGTCAGTAGATTTGTAAGTTGCTTGCAACTGTGGTTGCTTCATTCTGTTTGTACTGACCTCAGTTGTAATGGGTCGCTTTTATATGTCTAGAGCAATATGTACAATGTAATGAATATTGCTGCTAATAGGATTTCAACAACAAAAAAAGGAGAAGATAACAGACATACTGAGGTCAACGGCAAGACTAAAAGGGGATTTGGATCTTTTCTAAATTAAAAACAATTGGCAACTGTTAAGCAGGAGTTACCAAATGCCACAGCAGCACCTGTTAAACAAAAGATAGGTCGGAATTACTGAGATTTTTTTTTTTATATTGGACTCTTGTTGCTATTTTATATTGGAAAAATTGATTTCAGACAAATTCAGTTATGCCATGTTACCTTTCCAAGTACAAAAGGGATGAGTCTTTGTGAAGTAACATATGTGCCAGTGCTGATTATGGCTACTTGGTCGTCTGAGTTTGATTGGTTTCCTCAGAAAAAGTGGTTTCATTTTATAGAACCATGGGTTGGAAAGGACTTTTCAAGGCCATCTAGTTCAACCTCCCCAACCCCTATAGGGTGCAAAGTAGAAGATTCATCTCACCCTGTGTAGCTCTGTGACTTTCCTAAAGACATTTTAGAATCATAGAATAGAAGGGACCTTAAAGGCCGTCTAGTCCAACCCCTTGCAATGAGCAGGGACATCTTTAACTACGTCAGGTTGCTCAGAATGCTGGCTGACCTGACCTGGAATGTTTCCAGGGATGGGGCATCGACCACCTCTCTGGGCAACCTGGGGCAGTGTTCCACCACCCTCAGCATAAAACATTTCTTCCTTATATCTGGTCTAAATCCTCCCTCTTTTAGTTTAAAGCCGTTACCACTTGTCCTATTGCAACAGGCCTTGCTAAAAAGTTTGTCCCCATCTTTCCTGTAGGCCCCCTTTAATTACGGAGAGGCTGCAACAAGGTCTCCCCGGAGCCTTCTCTGCTCCAGGCTGAACAACCCCAACTCTCTCAGCCTGTCCTCACCGCAGAGGTGCTCCAGACCTCTGATTGTCTTTGTGGCCTCCTCTGGACCTGCTCCAACATTTAGTTTGTTTCTTTTTAACCAGTTAGCAAAGGATCACCAGATCAGGTGATAAGCCAAATTAATGACATAATCAGAAAGAACGAGTTCTGTAGCACACTCTTCCTTGAATAATTAGATAACTTAGCATTACAGAGAATTTATACTTTCCTGCTACTTTTTATATTAATTATTTTTACAAAGCAGTTTAATGGTGCTCACTCTTTGTTAAGATGAACAGATCAAAACAAGGAGAAGACCAGATTTGCATTGGACAAGACAGTAGACAACAACTCTGTCTCTTTTTAATCAGATTTGCCCTTATTTCCATTGGAAAAAATACTTTGATGCCTCAGAAGCCCTTTTTCTGCTTGTTCCCAGGGGATGCCTCTGCCTTTTACATCATGTAGGTGTTACTCAGAGCAGCTCTGTGGTCCTCTGACAATGCTTGGATGAATTTATTTTCTGTTTCCGTGACTTGCCTCCATTATTCTTTCAGGGATGGTTCTGGATACCAGAAAGCGAACACTTGATTTCTAAGACAACCCAGTACAAACGTGTCTGATAATTCATATTATAGTGGTTTGCAGCTCCAAATTAAACAAGGAGGCATTAGATTTCACAGCTATCCAAACACCTACCTGATGTTAAATAAAAGAGAAGTAGGAAACCAGATTCCTCTGTGGTTTGACTCTGATCATATCAGCTGCACTGACAGAAGGGATAGATATTTCAGGTGATTTTTGTGGAGGGTATGGGAGCAGCTTGCTGAACCCAGTGAAATCGATGCAGTATTCCCAGCAGTTTCAGCATAGCTAGATTCCTCCCGAAGTTTCTGATCCCTCGACCTTCAATTCCTTTCTCAGTCAGCATGAAAAGGTGGCGACTGGGATGTCCTGTAGAAGATAATATGGGATGTGATGAGGCTGATCATAAGTGATGCTGACCCTGTGTTGGGCAATTGGAGTTATTATTTGTGCATGTGGCAGCTATGGATACATGTGACGTTATCAAGTTAAAACTTTAAAGTCTTCCCCTGGACCAAGCTGTGATTTGGCACTGAGAGATATTATTGGATTTGGAAGTAAAATAAAGAGTCACAGTACCTGAATTCACTGTCAGTCTGGGATATCTGGAGGAAAACTGTAATTCTGCTTATGTTTTGCCATGGTTGCACCATTGCTTCCTCCTTTTAAAGACTAGAAATGAATTAGTTGATTTAAACCCATGCTTTTTCCTTTGCCTGCTGGGCCTGACAATTTTAAGCACCCAGGCGGTGTCTGACATCAACCAGGGCTCCTTCTGGAGCAGATTTCTGCACTGGGGGGAGTTCAAAAGCTCCTTTTGAAGGACATTTTCTTGAGGAGGTTCTTTGAAATTCTGAGGAATTAAAATGATGAAAGGTGGCTCTGGTCTGTGGCAGGAGGCAGACGACTCTTTCAAGTGCCCTTATTTTGGTGATCCGTGGATTTTTCAGCTTGTGCATTGACTAGGTATTGTTATAAAATGTATTCATTAAAAATGCAATACAAAGAAAGTAAGTTTTTTCAAGCTATGAAATGCTGATAGTAAAACCTATTTAAGATCAGAAAAATAACACTGTTCCGATCTAAGTGTATTTTGTGGATGATGGGTTCATGTTCTAGTCAGTACTTTATTATTGGAACGGAGTTATTTCCTGCAGATAGAAAAGCCCCAAACCACAGGTTTGCTAAACTGTCTGTCTTCGTTGCAGTAAAAGCTGTTTATAGGCTATTTCTTATGAGGAGATAATGAAGGAGAGTAGGATTTTTCTTATTAACTGTTAATAACTATCAATATCTCCTGTTTTTCACACAAAGTACTGTTTACCCAAAAAACTCTGTAAGGTGGCAAGGAAAAGGGAAAAAAAAGAGGAAAGAAAATGACATAATTTCTGAAATTAAGTGCAAACTTATTTCAGCCCAAGTCCTGTAATTTTTTCATATCCTCTATTAGAAAAAGAAATGGATGGGAAACAGAAGGAAAATCTCTTAGCATCTTCAAGATGTTCTTCAAATCCCTTCTGCAGTGAGTAGAATTGTATCTCAGTTAGGGAAAAACATAGTCATCTGTAAGCCAGGGCAATGTATGAAGTGTATTTAATATAGTATATTTTCAATATGGTAAGTATAAATTAGTACGTATAATTAATCTGCTGCTTCTTAAGAGGCTGTTTTTAAGATGGTATCTTCTTAAGATGCTGTCTTTCACTCAAACTATTATATTTCCTGTATTTAGTATTCTTTAGGAAGCAACTAAATGTTCTTTTTGTTATCTGTGTTTGGTCCAAGTCTAATTAATTTGAAACTAGATTGCACTGCATGCTTCTCTCCTGTGCCCAAGCCTATGGTAGTGCCTGGCAGAGCCCTCCCTGAACCACACTCGTCCTCCAAGACACAGATTTTCAAAAGCTTAGAGGCCAGACTTAAATTGTACCTCTCAGGATTTTGAAACTTATTTCAGTTTCTCTTTCCAGTGTAAATGACACTTCTCAAAATATTCCACAAAAAGTAGGGAAATATTTTCCCGTATTTAATCAGAATGGCCAAGTAGCTGGGTGCTCATTTGGGAAATCAAGCTTCATGGTCTCGGTCTGCTAAATTTTGGAGAGGCTTTAGTCTCACCCTGTCTAGAAAAGAGCCCTTAGCATGTGCGATCTGCTGTGAACCTGAACAGACTGTGCGACTACCCGCTCCAATTTGTTGTTTCTCCATTTGGGCAAATAGTTGCATACTGTTCTACTGATCTGCTGACTTCAGCATCTCCGTCGCCCCCTCCAGAACTGTTACGTTTCCTGAAATCAGCCATGGAATTTTTTTTTCTTTTCAACTTATTCTGTTAAGAAATTCCATCCCAGATCAGAAAAATCTTCCCAAGCAAAATACCTGTGGTGAAACCAATATACATCTAGAAGCCATGCTGCATTAGAAGAAAAGACGTTTTGATGAGAAAATCACTTTTTGGAAATGTTTCTATCGGCTCTAGAAAAAAACTGGTTTTATTTATGGGATCTAAACTCTTTGGGAGATGAACTCTGATAAATGGGGCCTTCTATGCAAAGTTCATAGCTGAGCACCAGGAAAAATAATTTACCTTTCTTTAAGGTCACCAGGACACTTTCTCATATGGCATGTGTCAAAACCAACATATGTGTCCCTGTGTAGAAGTTGTGCGCCATTCTCATGACCCATTAATAATAACTTCAAATTTATTTCACTGTCTCTTTTCAAAATTTTGTTGCTATTTGATCCTCAGAGTTTTATTCCAATTTCTGTTTGGTTTTGATCAGCCCAAATTCATTGTGACTTCAAATTTTATAAGATTTTGGAATAGGTGTGTTTGTTGGATCGTTTGACTATTGGATTGTTTGTCCAGCGCTGTCTGTATTGACATATTACAGATATTTATGAAAAGCAGAAAATGGTCATATTTCATCTGCGCTTGCTTGGTTTTTAGTCTCACTCCTCACGCCTCTTCAGCGCTGTCCTCAGAGCTGTACCTCCTGTATGCACATTCGTGCATGTGCTCTGTACTTTAAAATCTTCTGCTGTTTATTTGGTTTTATGGACATTTCTGGTAGCGTCTATATTTTTCTTAGTTAAAAAATCAGTTGCTAATCTTCCATTTATCTCAAAGATCCTTCACAGTGTTGTGCTGCACTGAACATGTATGTATCCTGTGTCTTACAAATCTATCTGAATTTAAGAAACCGTGCTGTGTTTAAATGAACAAGCATTGCTATGTCTTTTAAAATAGCTTTTAAGATCCTTTGAAGCAGATGCGAGGGTTTCATTACCGAAACTTCCTTCCCTGTCTGATACAGCTATTCTACAAATACAAAATCTTACAATGTAGCCAGTTTCATCCTGTGAATTTTCATAACTCTTTAGCTCTGGGCTACTGTGAGTGTTGTGATCTCTCAAGTCAATCACGTATTTCTCAATGCTTTATCCAAGTTGGCTAGCTGATATTGCCAGTGCTCTGAAGGTTTCTGTCCTTAGCCCTGAGTTATTTTCTGTCTATGTGCTTCCAGTCTCATTACTGGAATCATCTTGCTTTCTGGAGGTGGCAGCAAGTATATTGTTCTGCTGACGCTCTTTCATCTCTCTGAAAATGTTTGTTCCAGACCTAACCCAAGGAATGTGCAAATAGGTGTTTTACTGCAGAGCAAACACTTAGCAAACACGTTGAGTTCTGGGTATGACAGGGACACACGGTTTTTCTGAAATACATATTCAGAGAACAGAATAGCAATAGATCCGTTGCCTGAGAGAAATCACTGCATCACTTTAGTGGTTATGATGAGAGAGAGCTCTCTGTGGCAAGGGAGCTACAAGCTATCCCAGACTTCTAGTCTGAAGCTACCAGCACATCAGGGCCTTGGGGCATCTTGTTGCCTCCGTAATGGCTCATACTGGCTCCCTACACAATCTCCAGAACAGCAAAGATAGGAGGAGAGAGGATGAGAAATAGGATGGGAGGAATGAAGTACAGAAAAAGTAGGCGCGGATAAGGAATAACGCACACTTGGGCATTCTTTGCTGGTAAAATTGCTTTGAAGCAGCTGGTATAATTTAGCACAATGCTGAGCAGCCCTGAAGCAGCTCTAAATTTCAAGTAACCCAAGTTGTTCCCTAGGTTCAGCAATGTTCTCTATATTCTGTCCTATACGTATTGCTCAGAGCATTTAAGAAGCAACAAATTGTGCCTCTTTCCTCATCTCTGATGGTACCAACCTATCTCTTGAGTAATGTGGTGAGAGATCTGCATGACGAACAGTGGTACTCTCTTTCCCTTCCCATTACCATCCAAACAGGACCTCGCATTTTTCAAAACATATTTACCCTCAAATGTCCTTCAGTGGAAGTTATGTCGTATTCAAAGGATCTTCTTATTCTGCCACATTCCCTTTTGAAAAGTATGAGGCTGGTTACCTTTCCTGAACCAAATCCCCCTCCATCGTTCTCTGTCTTTGCACTCAGGGTTGCGATCCCACGTGTATGTCTAACTGTATGCCAAGATCCAGGACCTTCTCACAGAGATCTTCTGCAATCCCTGTGCTACGGACACCACGCTGTGACATGGCAGGTTTCCATAGGTTTGTCCAAACAGTCGGCACTCACCTTTTCATTTGCCCAATTCAGCTGACCTCCTGGAGTTACTCCCGTTTCTACTTCTGTCAGTGAACGGAGGATCAACACTCGCCCCTGGGGTTTCATCACGTAGTAGGTTTCTTTAAACCCAGTCAGCTGATGGCAATTATAAAGCAATCATGGCAACAGAAGAAATTGTTCCACTCTCAAGAATTAAATGAAAAACTGGATAGTGAGGCGTCTGTGCAAATCTGAGCTGGTGATACTGCGTTGGGAACACCGTTCACGCAGGCTTGCAAAAGGTTACTCTGACATCAATTGAAACAGGAATTTTAATAAGTCTTCACAATAGAAAGTAGGATTTTAATTTCAGAAGTAATCAAATCTGAATTGTTTTGACTGTGACCTAAAAAAGAAAAAACCAAACTGGAAAGACGGTCCTACTGGGACTCGGTAACATTTCACAGCAGACGAGGATGTGACTCACGCTGCTCACAAGGGCCGGATCGTGTAACCTGCAGGTCTCCGCTCTCTCAAGTCTCACTCCAGGCTCTCCTTCAGGCATGCACTACATAACAACACCGGCGCTGCTGACTAAAGCAGGGAGTTTTTCTTATCTCTGTTCTCTCTCTTCCCTTGTTGTCTCTACAGCATCAGCACCGCGGTGCCGCTGCGGGGTGCAGGGGAGGGAGGGCTGAGGCTGTAAGTACGATCCGTGCTCCGTTGTATTTAATGTGCAAGGCAGTAAGGACTGCTTAGAAGGAAAAAGGAGAAGAACAAGATCATATTTTTTAAAAAAGAGCTTCTACCTAGTGTCAAGCAATATAAGGTTTTCTTTTTTGTTCCCGGCTGCGGGGAACGCCTCGGGAAGCAGAGCACTCAAGCTTTTAATTTACTTTCCCCTTGACTCTATGGACATTGCAGTGGGAGCACTGTACAGAGCCTCACTGCTGGTCTGTCTTAAAATTGTTCTCGTCTGAAGGAATCACACTTCACTGCTAACTGCAGTATGCGGCTGCTTTGCTGTCTATGATCCTCATGAATAAATGAGCAGGAAGAAGTTGAAAATAGGCCTCATTTTCACCATGTGTGAAACCTACCCCCAACCTTCATGCAGTACATTATTTAACTGAACGCTTACCTTACTGCCCACGGGTAAGCAAGTGCCTTGTTTATTTTGCAATGAAAAGAAAGGACGTGAAGAAATACAGGACAATGTTGGGCAAAGTGGCAGCAAATGGCCAGCTTCTACCCATTGAAAGTACAAATGCTTCTCTATATCCCCAGTGCAAAACCCTCAGCCCGTAGCACACTTGCGATGAAGAGTGCCACCGGGAGCAGCTGCTGCTTCTGTCTGCCCGTGACTGCCTTACTATCGGAACTACTTAAACCCTTTTCAGTCACTGAAAGAGACGCTGAAAGTCAGCTCAGAAGTAGTCTCATAGAGATTTTAATCCTATTTTGCTCCATAATATCTAAGCCCACATCTTCAAAAACCGTTTTGCAGAGAAAAACCAAGAGCTTGTTTTCTTTGAGAGCCGGGTTACGGGGGAGGGAATGAAGTTGCCTCCGTCACACAACAGCTGAACCCACACTGGGCTATTGTGTATTCTGGTGGTGCTCTGTGAAACTGTCACCTGGGTTAGAAGATGTAATTTGTCTTATTTCCTTCATTTCTCTTTTCCCCATATCTTAGTTTCAAATCAGCTGACCGGTCTGGGTTTTGTAGTTTTTGGCTTCCAAACTTAGGCCTAAACATTTTTGCTTTCCGCTGTACTTTTACTTCCTCTTTGGGCTTCTAGGCACGTATATATACATAAAAAGACATAAATATATATTTTTATATAATTTTTATATATTTATTTATAAGAATTATTATTTATAAATATATCTATATAACTGTTCAGGACTGATGGATAAGGGGTAGAGAGGGCTGTTAATTCCTTTCTCTCAGGAGAAACGCATCCTCTGTTCAATTCACATGACGTGCTTCCTCTGCTCCTTGGAGCTAAGGCCGTAGCTTACTTGTATGCAGATTTCCAGATCTTGTTTATGAAAGGCTGCGTCTCACCTGAACAGGGAAAAGTCAGGGAACATACCATGAAATAAATCATAAATGGCAGTGGCGTTCTTTCTTGTACTGTATGTGCAGGCAGGTTTTAAAGAAGAGCAAATGGGCCTGAGAATACTTCATATGACAAACAAAGAACGTGAAACCTTTTCTTCCTTAGGTCAATATCTTAGCAAAAATGATCTAAAAGACTAAAAGTTATTGGTAAGACTTTGGATAGAAATTGTGTTCTATACAGAGCAAGCTACACAAGCCTAGCTTGTTTCATTTAGATACCAAAACGTGGTCATCTCAAGCTCTGCATGCAAGAACATTTGTGTTGCAGTGAAACTCCGAGCTTTTAGAGAGAGGAAAATGAAACAAAAACTGTGCTGGCAGAGCAGAAAACAGACAGTGTTTCAATGGCAAATCACATTTGGGTCCTTGGAGTCAAAGAAAATGATAATTAACAAGGATGATCATTGTATTTATTCTGTTAAAGTAATATTGATTGGAGTCTCTGAGAATATTTTGTATTTGAACCGTTCCCAGAGATGTTTAGCCTGAAAATGAAAGAAAAACAGTTTATCATGAAATATAGACTTCTGTGCTGAATGTGATCCAGGATTCTACTGATAGTGTCAGACTGGTAAGCACCTCCTGTTCGCTGCTGACTTTATAACGTTTTTCACACTTAACGCTAGTATGATGTACCTGGAGAGCCTGTTATCTATGAGCCAGTCTTCAGCACTTGTTCTGACACTATGCTTGGAAGATGCAATGATAGCAATCATGTAGTCCATCATATTTATGGGATGTCTTTGGCACTGAATATTACCTGTAAATTCTACTATCGTGGGAAAGTACACTGTGCAACGACTACATTGCAAACAGATCATAAAATGTTAAAATCTTCTAGGGAGAGAGCACGGTCATACCATTGCTGGAGTGTAGGCACGTAAAGTAGCTCCCACCTGGAAAACAGCAATAACCTTGAACTGGACGAGACACATGAAAAGGGTTATAGAAAATATCAGTGGGAGCCAAGAGCAAGAAAGCTGGGCTGAGCAAAACACATTCGGGCAGTCTTGAAAGTGTTGGTTTTAATTTTGTAGTTTCTATGTGGTGGCATGAAGGGCCTAACCTTCTGTACAACTGAACACAACTTCTTAGGGATTTAGGTTCAGTTGAAAGAGCAGCTCTCCTACGTCAGACCAAGTGCCAAGTGCCCATATGTGTGACTCAGTTTGCGTTTTTGTTATTGTTAGCTTCCATGGATGTTTTCTGCAGTTCATTACATTCGTGTTTTCTTCATCTTACTTATATTAATTATTTATTGTTGAAAAGCTGTAAAAGAATTTGTACATTTAATGGATAGTAACAATTAGTGATCAAGATCAGAAGATATTTAGGCAGTGAGGCTTTTCAGTGTCTGAACCCTGCTTCCTTTGCTTTTTTTTTTATCATTTTGCTGCATAATATGATTAACACATTGACTCATTTGCGTGGTTTTCCAAAGCACATGAGGAAAGTGAGCTAATGTGAAAGACAGCACAAACAAACGAAGGGATAAGAAACCTANTCTTCATGGCCCTCATTTGGACCCACTCCAACACATCCATTCCTTCTTATGTTGGGAGCTCCAGAGCTGGACACAGTATTCCAGGTGGGGTCTCACGAGAGTGGAGTGGGGGGGCAGAATCACCTCCCTTGGCCTGCTGGCCACACTTATCACAGGATCACAGGACCTAAGCTGGAAGGCATCTCCACGGTTACCGTACCGAGGCAATGCTACTGCAGGGGTAGTGCCTAGTGTCTCTTTAGAAATGCATCAGGATCCAGACCTAGATTTGTTCTTTTTTTTTGTGCTGACTTCTTGTAGAAGAGAGATTTCTGAAACTACACTTGGTTCTAATGGTTAAAATCTTTGTCATATTCAGAATAAATTTTTCAGTTTACATTCACAGCCGCTTTGTTTCGGTGAAAACAGTCATCTTTTTCATCATCATCTAATGCATTTTGTCAACACATTAGTCTATATGGCTCAACACATGTAGCTCCTACTGTTTTTAAAGAGTTTTTTGTTGCTTATCCATGGTTAAACTATCACCTTACACATTTGTGTACTGGTACCACAACATATACACCTAACCTAGGTATGTGGTACCTAATCACAAGCTATTTCCCTCATAGTATCTTGTCACATTAATTGCATGAGAAAGAATTAATTCAATGGCTTCAGAGAAAATTAGGTATTATCTAATTTTTGAGGGCTTGACTTTGCAAGCCAAATAACTATAAAATGAAGTGACTTTTAATATAGATGATTTATTGAAGTTCTTTGTGGTAACAAGGTAGCTTAGAATAAATTTGGGTAGATACCATATTCATTATGCACCATTACTATAAAATATGGGCATGTATTAGCTATAAAGGTTGAGATATTTTTATTTTCAAATCCATACACTCTGAAGGTGATGATCCAGCCTTCTTAATGTGAAAGTATTAATTTTAATGAGCCAAGAATAAGGTGAAAATGGAATCATTACACACACTTTGTGAAAGCAGAAAATCAATGAACTTGTGACAACGTCATAGCAACTTGCCTACGCATTATTGCCAGGTTTTGTTACTTTTCTGTAGGTGCCAACATGCTCATTAATTTATCTTCTCTTTGCAGTCTTCTCTGTTGGACTGATACAATAATCTTGCACTTTGAGAGAAGAAATATGGGTGACAATGCTACGTTTTTAAGGGCAGAGATTCTTGGCAAGCAACAGGTAGGTACGTTTTTGCTAAGCTCTTGTCAGTGTTAATGGAAGCATATTTACCAATGCTGTCACGGAGAGAGTCCTGGGGATGCCTCCTCAATGATGCACTATAAAATATATCCATGTTGTCCTCTAAACAAGCTAGCTCTTTTTTATTTCTTTTGCACCGAAACAGTGCTAAGTGTCATCCCACCGGTTCAGTTTCTGCAACGTTAAGGGTCTTACACAATTTATTGATGTCTGTTACTTTACTTATAGCTGCTTGTAGTTTGGTATTATCATCAGACTTGATGAATATGAAAAGTATTGTATTAGTGTGTATTCTCTTAGTTATTTATGAAGATATTATACAGTTTTGTTCCCTAAAAAGCAGCTCGTGAAGCATCCTTCTTATTTTTTCAGATTGAAAATTATGACTGGTTTTTTTTCTGTGGACTATTAAACTCGGTTGTGTATCTTCCATATATTTTATCCAAATTTCTTTTGCAAGTGTATCTCACATAACATTTTATACTGCCGTTCATACTGCTGTGTGCTTAGGAGCTCAGATGCTTTAATAAAACATACCTGTACTTGGCCTACTTCTTTTGTCCTATATTGGCATTCATTAAAAACAACTCCGCTGAACTCCGTAGCGTTACTCCTGGTCTAAAACAAGAAAGCAAATTAGGACAATACATTTGCTGCGTCCCTTCACATACTTTTCCTTTTCAAAGCTCTGTGCAAATATAACCAAGTAATTTAAATAAATATGCAAATGCTTATAAAAGATATGTGAAATTATCTATTTTACCTTTTTTTATGCAAAGACAGGATTTTGTGTAGGATTGCTCGCACACCCAGGTTTTGCACAGGTTTGGAGCCACACTGGAGTGGCATTTTCTGTAACATGTAATTATGTGTCCTTTGGGAAGCTCGGGCTCTAGTGAGAAATCCAGGAGGGTGTTGCAGATAGGAATCAACAGCCCAGGCAACTCTTCAGGTGTGCAGAGCTGCAATGCTGAATTTTTGCATCTAGCAAAGTGGAAAACAAATATGTCAACAGTAGGGATTTCCGTTGCCGTCAGTATTATTGCTCTCTGCAACTGCAAATTAGGAACTGAGTAGATTTACGGTACCGCGATAGCAATACAACTTAAACCATCGGAGATTAACGGGGAGATGGCCTGACATGGGAGTAAGCGCTCAGTTTAGCAAATGCTCTGAAACTTGGCTAAATCGTCTCTGAAAACTTGAAGAAAAAATAGCACCGAAAGCTGACAAACATCTTGGCACCGAGACGAGCCAGGTTTTGCCAGCAGGTATTGTTGCCCAGTCTGTCCGCGCTCAGAATAAAACCGTTTTCTCCCCTCGATTGCCGAGGCGTGGTGTGCGCAGAACACAGAAAGGGCTGTGAAAATGCCAGAGTACCCTATAGGCAGCTCATTACGGACGCGCTTAATCATTTATCCGCATCAGGGAAGAGGCTTAGATAACCCAAAGCTAATTGGGCTGTAGCCATTCAGCCTTATGTAAGCCGCGGGTGGACGGACACAGCTTCTGCAGGCGCAAGAAATCACCGCGGAATTTTAGCTTTTGCTAGGGAGGTAGCTGGTGACTCACCTTTCTAAATCGGTGGAGATGAGGGAAACTTTCCAAAAAGAATGAGGAACGGCTCAGGCTCTTCCTGTATTTCATCAGGAATTTAGGAATGAGCCCTGTGAGGCAGAAAATATCCCCAAACCCCGCATATTTCCTGCATGAAAAGATTTTTTTGAAGATGAAATGGATTTGTTTTTTTTTTTCCCCCCATTTAAATGAGATTAATGTCGAAAAGTATATGACAGTTTGAGTTTTGTGTGGCTTTCAAGCAGCTGTTTTGCAGACATCTCCGGAATGTCAGCTTTAGAAAGCTACAGATGAAAAATGAAAATTGCCATGTACAATTCCTCGGGATAAAAAGCATAGATACTGCCTTAACTGCATAGATACTAAAAGATAAAAAGATAAAAAGCATAGATACTACTCTTATCAGTTTAAGAAAGCAAACTATGGACTTGGGGTAAGGAGAGCTAGCAGAGCATTTCTGAAACGTTTACAAAAGTTTCCTTCTGAAAAATTTTCACCATCTGATGTCCAGTGTCAGCTGCGACAGGGGCCTCTGGAGAAGATGTTAGTGCTTGTCCTTTGATTGAAACGCCAATAAACTTTGTGATTAAGACCCTCGGTATGTAACAGGAGTTAGCTCATGTTTTCCTGGTGTTCCTTTGCACCATTTGTTTATTAACACAGTTATTTTGCCGCAGAATACAGGGCTTGGACCCTAAGCGTGCTGGATACCTGGTTCTCACCGAGTCTGGGACAGATGGGTGACCAAATAACTTTTGGGGTTTGAGTCCAAAAACCTGTTACTGGCAGCCAGCAAAGCTTTGCCTTGTGCTGGGTGGAAACGTAGGCTAACGTTGGGCTGTTAACCAGGCCTGGAAAACTGGTGGCATTCCCATGCGTCACTGGGGGAAGGAAAACTCAGTGTTTAGGAAACACTCTGCGTTGCTGCTTAGTCTTGTCGCTGAATCTATAAATGAATCTTGATAATGCCCTTTTGGGAGTGTGTGTTTTAAGAAAGGTTTTGAGGTTGGTTTGTCATTTATTAATATTCTGCCCTTCAGCAGAAATTATGACAGATGGAAAAGCAGTTGCAACAGAACTTGCCCTTGTATTTAAATATCATTAATGTATGCCATCATCTTTATAACACAGGCTGTATTTGCAGACCTATTAGGCTGTGATTTATGAAATAGAAGTTAGAAAAGAATTAATTTCAGCAACATTCAGTTTATAGACATGGACAGTTCATTATAGTGAACGCTATTGTGTTCATTATGCATCACAGAGGAACACCATTTATTTAGGACAGGTGTTTTTTTAATCAACTAAAATAGTAAAATATTTTACTAACCTCTAAAATGCCTTGAAACTGGAAATGCAGTCAGATTTATTTCCGAAGGAGAAAGTAACCAAGATTCAGATTAGTTCAGTGTGCTGAGTAAACACATAGATCTGTGTAAAATCTGAGTACGCTCAGTGCCTAGAAACTGATCCCAGATGTTTTATTAGCGGCAGCTCCTGGAAAGCATGAGGGAATCAAAGTAAGTAAAAAAGTCTCCTTAAGCGTATTGATGAAATTGAGCCAACCATAGGACTTCATCGTTGTCCCCCTGTTTCCTAGCATTATTTTCTGTAGCAGAAATGGACTTTACTAGTTATGGCCGTGGGAAGTAAACTCAGGTCAGAGAGTAAGTGACTGATGGATAGAGCCTTTTTAAAATAATTTCTAATTTGGAAAAAATTGCTAATGTTTCACAGAGGGACAAAGAATGTTGATCTCTGAACAGTCTGCAGACCAAAATTTCAGAAAAAATCTTTCACTTTGGGGCAACAGACTTTTTTTTTTTAAGATTTCAAAACATTTCTTGTTGATTGCGACCACTGAACTTGTATGTAAAAATAATAATAAAAAAACCTGTCCCAAAATGTCAAGAGAGAAGATAATTACAAACCAGAGAGGCAAAATTTTTCATTTCCAAATGCCTAAATGGAAAATACAGTGTGGATGAATGAAAATTATTCTTTTCTTGTAAACCATTTTCTTTTTAGCAGATTTGACTTTTTTTTTTCTTTTTTGATAAAAACTATTTTAACTGAGAATTTCCTAGACTGATGAGCACCGAAATTCCTCAGCGAGCTGCACGGTGCCTGTGTCAGTGCGGTCTCGGGAGCTGGCTGAGCCTCTGGAGGGAGGGTCGGTGGCAGGAGGATGCTCCGACGTGCTGTTCCCCAGTGGCGGAACAGCCTGTCTGACATGTGCCCCTGAGGATACAAGTTCAAAGAGGAACAGGGAATCTAGATTAGGAATCAGGTAATTCTGCTGCTGAAAGCTGAATCTGAGCTTTAGGGAAAATTTGGAACTTTGAAGGAAATTTGAAGCTGTGGTCCTGCTGCAGGCAGGGATTCTTGGGGAGCAGGTTGCAACAATTCCCTGCACTCCTGTGAGAAGTGGAGAGCAAAGATCATTTTTGATGCAGGCACAATATCATTTGTCATTTTTTTCCATTTCTCCTCTGTTCATTAGATCCACATTAAGTGTTCCACCTCTGAGCCAATGCAGAGTGAACATGTTAAAGCTAACAAATCATGCCAAAAGCTTTTTTGTTGTTGTTGTTTTAAATGCTTGATCCATTGCAGCAATAAACCTTGGCTGCTTTCTGAGCCATGAATTCTCCTCCATTATGAACTGAATAATATTCATTATAGTGGGCTTGACTCAATTCCCTTATATTGGTGTAAAGTAAGACTTATTCTACAAACTTGAAAGGGATTGCAGAAAAAACAAGAGGGGAATTGGGTTTTGTTGTGTGGTGTTTTGTTTTTTTTTTTTCCTAAGATGTAATATAGATTAATTTAACAGCTTTTATATCTTCAGAGTCTTGCTAATGTTGCTCCAGAATGATGGAGGGCAAGTGTTTTATTATTATTATTATCTGTTATTAGTACTATCTTCTTTCATATTAGTACTATCTTCTTTTTTCATAAAGTATTGCCTAATAGAACAAGATGTGAAACTTGCAAAAGGGACTATAATTTTTTGTTTGTTTTTATCACAGAGTAATTAAGGGTGAAGTTTTCATTTTCTTGTTAGATCAGTTTGTAATAAAGGTAGAAGCTGCTAAAACATGTGTGTCTGAGAAAGCCAGCAACTGTTATCCATGCAGACCAGTAAACATGAGAAAACACCCTGGCCTCTTGTTATGTCATTGAAAAATACAATACAGGTCACTATACATCTTTTTAACAGGCATAGTTTTACTGAATTTAGTGGTTTTTTTCTGATTTGGTTTTAACCTATAAACTGGGGAACAGATTTAAGCACCGTCATTGTAATCTGCAATAACAACCGCTATGTCAAAAAAAGGTAAAGCAAGACCCGCTGTGCCTTGGCTGTGGTGTACCTATTGAAAATATGGAATCCATGAATATGTTATGTGAGATGAAAACAGCAAGGCTCTGAGGCAAGACGGTTTCTGTAGCAAATTGCTGCGAAAATATGCTTTGGCTTCAAGGTGCGAATGTATCATCCAGTATTAATGCGTGTGCCCCGTTGTAATTGCCACAGGTCGAAAGCTGCATGTTGTGAAGATAAGCACCATGCATTTCTACAGGGACACTGATCACAGCAGTTGCTGCTACAAATTGGCACGAAATGACATTGGATGTCAGAGATCAGAGTTTGTCATTTTAATTCCTGAGTTTGCATCCCATGCGTTGCAATCCTCTCCTGTCCCTGCAAACAGCAACCTGGAAGCAAATTGAGAGCAAACGTTGAACGTACATGCAAGTGTTGAATGTACATTCAACATCAAGAGGTGCCACTGAAAACAGCCTTACCGTTTTTACACAAATACATGATACTTCAGAGATATCGGAGTCTAACACCACTTCACAAATGACTTATTTGTGGGCATAGCTCTGGCCAAAGAATGAACAGCTGCCATCACTCCGAGATCAGAGTGGTCCAAGAAGCTTCCTAAAGCAAAACAGCAGGAGCAGACAGGTTTTTGATCCCAAGGATGTTTCCTAATAACCTTTTCTGGTGGATGGGCTGTAGAGGTAGAACTGTTTTTTTACGGTAGGTTCTATTTTTAATTGCTGAACAGCACTTTTACATCCTATAGCTATAGGCGCAGAGGTGGGCAACCTCCCCTACTTTCATACCACGTGTATACAGTGTTCCTTGTTCTTTTTTGTCTGTTTGAAGCCCTAGCGAGGCCAGATCTGTAACTTTATTCTTGTGTGAGATGGAGATAGAAATGATAGGCGAAAACAGAAAGAGGGAGCTGGGGAGTGCCAGAAGCAGCCTGGTGGTCTCTCTGGAGCAGGGTATCTCCGAGTGCTCCTTTGGGCATCATCCAGACTGCTGCTTTTGGGGGACATTTCGGCTTGCACAAGGTAACCCCAAGCAGTCAAACAACAACATCTGCCTGAACTCATTCTTTTTGTTTGCACTGTTAATGCTCTTACGCCGCCGATTTCTTATCTTTCTCTTGGTGGGAAGAGATTCAATGTCTCCTTGTTCCCACTACCTGAAGTGATACAGATCACCTAGCCCGTCCCCTCCTGGCATTCATAGGCTGCATTTGTAATTACTGCTGCCGTGCCTTTTGTCTGGCTGCTTTGGAAGGAAACTTTAAATCATTCTGGTCGTGAGGCAGAAATGTCAACGCTGTGTTTTGCCTGCTCTATGTACTCGGTGTGCTTTCCCGCGTCAGAGTCTGATGGATATAACTTCAGCCCGGTGAGCTGCAGGGAGGGAGGGGTGCTCTGTCCTACCACTTTGTCTTTGTCTCAGACTCTCACGGATCAAGTGAAAAAGAAACATCTTATTTCCGTGATCCTTAAAGTTCTTGAATAACAATGAGCTGGAAAGATCAAAGCAAATTACAAGCACTGACTCTGGCACAACTGTGTTGCGGATAAGGAGCGTACCCTTGGAGCTGCATTGCTCCAAGAGCTGACAGAGACCAGACCACGACCACAAAAATGCCAGCGTGGTCTCCGATTCCCTTCTTGTACCACGGCATGAGCAATCAGCTGGTGTTTTACTGAGTACAGATTGCCTTCCCGCACCGTGGCCTCGCTGCCCCGTTTACAAGCCTGGAGCAAACTTCATACTTGTGCGTATGAGTGTGGGCTGAAGGGAGGATGAACTTCCTAACTCCCTGAACCCTTTGGTTCAGCTGGTTCACCAGCACAAGAAAAAAAAAAAAA
>VYXH01004559.1:0-65164 GCA_013397275.1 Burhinus bistriatus | reverse complement strand
TCAACAACACCTCCAAGCTGGAAAAACTGTCATCCTCACCCTGATCCAGTTCCCCTCACAGAGCACTACACCTGTTCTGCAAGGGCACCTGGGAAGGTGGGGTAGTCACTGGGCAGACACTCCTCTGGCACCTCTTGTGTCGGGCAGGAACATCTTGCCATTACCTCCTGTTCTCCAAGTCACCACGTTCAGTCGGTCGAAGAGAGGACAGGGAGTTCTCTGTAGCAAGGGCTCTGTCTGCCTGCTGGGTTTCTGTCACGGGAGGAAGGATACGACTGCAAGCGTCTATCTCCCTCTCGCACTCCCTGATAGTTCTCAACCTGCTTATCTCCTCCCTGAGCTCCATCACTAAGCAGAGGAGCTCCTCTGCCTGGGCACACCTCCCGCACGCATGCTCATCGCTGACACCCAACACCGGCGCAGGTGCAGGGCCCACCCTGCAGCCTGATGCCTGGGAGAACTCCATCTGGGAAGCTTTTATCAGAACTGGTGCATGCAGAGTGCAGGGATGCCATGGTCGTTGTGCTCACAGAGTGTGTGTAAATCTTGGGAACTTGGACTAGTTAGTAAAATTGAATTTCGAGGGCATTGTTGTGTTTATTTGACAAATTTGAGCTGCAATTACTGTATGCTGGGAAGTGAGCATGTGGGAATTGAGAATATTTTGGGCTGGGTTTATGATGTTTACCAAGTTTAAGAAAGAAAATAAATTGTACAAAGTGTTTTTCATATGCTTCTCATGCAGGGGTTATGCACCAGGCAAGCAAGTCTGCCACTCTACTTGTAGCACGTACACAGAAATAGGACAACCACCTGTGTGTATCTATTGAAGTTTCGATCATGCCTCCTTGAAAACGGCCTTGCATTCAGTTTGCATGGAGTGGAAGAAAGTTAGTCCTTAAGCAACTCACTGAGGTGATTCATTAATTATTGCTAAATAAGTTACACCCTGACTTAAAAATGAAATATGAAGTAATGATAGCAAGCAAAAGACCTTAAAACTTTTTAAGAGAAATTCACAGAGAACTAGCTAGTCGCGGTGTATGACAGGTATGACAGTGGAGTTTCTTTCATGCCATTTTGCTGGGCTGAAATAGCATCTTTCACCCATGGACTTAAAATACCATTGCATTTATTTAGGTAAAGTTCACAATATGGACTGCATGTTTGTTTCAGGGGACAGAGCAAAGGAATCCACTGGGTGGAAGTTAGAAAGGTCATGAAGGCAGGGATGTCTTTGGAGAATATGAGAGGAAGAGGTGTTTGAATGTCTACTTAGACAGAAATATTGCATTCCTGAACTCTGTTGCCTCTTCAGCACCACTTGTCCTTTGGGATGAAGGAAGAAGATGAGGCAGAGAAAAAAAGACTGTTAATATTATATACTATTCATCAGATAATGGTTTAAAGAGAACATCCTATCGATGGGTGAGGAATAGTCTTCCATTATTAGGACTTGAGAGCATAGCCTTTCTAGCCCACAATTATACACTTGACAGCAAAAACATGAGGCCAAAAGCAGGTAAGTGTTCGCATTCAAAAGCAATAGAGAACAGAGGGAAGATAGGATTAAGGTCCAGATGGGGAAGGGGCACGCAGCTGCCTGGCCCAGCAGTAGGGGAAAGCAAAAGATAACACTTTACTAAAAAGCCTGACGCAAATTTGTTCTGTCAGATGTGCCTCTGTAGTAGGAATCAAAGGAATTCAAGTGCTTCATCTTACTTTTTCTCAAAGTACTGAGACCCTCTCCCTTTTTGCACACTGCTTTCCAGGGGCAGCCTGAAGGCGAGCCCTTTGTTTTGGTGGAGCTCCGCAAACCCCAGGATCCTACTGCTTGTGAGCCACTGTACTAATACAACACATACCGCTGGCTTGAGTGCACATACATTAGTCTTGCTAGAAACCTTTATTTTAAAGAAAGAAAAAAGGAAAAGAACAAAAACATGAATCAAACTTCAGCAATTAGATTCCAGCTGCTGAGCTTCCAGTAAAACTCCCAGCACATGTGTTTGTGTTTTTCCGTTTATATCAGAATTTACTGTGAAGAGGGGACGTAACCTGAGCGAATGTGGATGAAACTCAATTTTTTTCTAATAAGTTACATATGTTTACATGACTGCTTGAACTGCCCTATGCCATGATATGATTAGGTTGACAGGAAGTAAATAGGTAGATACCTCTCTTGCTAGTCGCAATGTGATTTCTCTCTCCACAGTACTGTCTAATACTGTGACATATTAAAAAGAAGATGAATACAAAGCGGGCATGTCTGACCTGTGTCCAGTGCTGTTCTTTATTAATAATCAGATCATTGACTCAAATTACTTTGAGGCTCTTCACGCTAATGAAAGAAGCAATACAGACACAGACTGACGTGAATTGGTCCCAAGGTGTTTCCTGAACTAATGAACTCGTCCAAAGGAAGAGCAGCAGAAGGTATTCAACCTGTATTCCCAGCTCATCTGTTTTTGGCTGATGACTAGAGACTTGGGAAGATTTTCCTTGGCTCTGTCTCTAAGGACAAGGAATAGAGTAGAAGAGAATCTTTTACTCAGCGTTTAGCAGCAGTTCCTAGGGTAGTGCACGGTAAGATATATTCCCCTTTGAACAGATTTCCAATAAATCTGGAAAGGCACAGGGGGTAGAAGAGATCAATGAACCATGCTGAGTTACAGAATGACCTTACAGCGCACAGGAAGAAGATCTCATTGGTGTTTATTTTTAGATGACAGCTGTGTTGGACTGACTTTCATTTTTTGGCAAAGGCACTAAGAACAGAAGTGGCATAAATAACACCTATGGTGACTTTGAATATACCAGAAAGGAATTCAGTTAGGCCTCCAGCCTCCTGTTAATGTACACATCGAACTCCAGTTAACATCATTGTAAATTTAACCATGTGCAGTGGTTAAAGAATAAATCTTATGCCTAATAAATGATACCACTGGCTATTTTGCATGAGGTTGGAAGCAAAGGCTTGCCTCATAAACGAGCTCAGGTCTTAAGGTTCATGCACAAGTTTGGAGAGAGCCGTGGAAATAAAACATCAGGTGCAGCAGCAGTTGGCAGTGACACAGGTTTTCACTGAGCCTTTAGAAATCCGATGGCAAGCAGAGGTAGTTTCAGAAGAAATTGTTAAATAAATGGAAAGGAATGAAAGAAGAGATAGAGTAAATTCCACAGTCACATTTTAACAGTATTTCTTTTTCTATTTATTTAGGCAATTCACTTTTGAGGAAAAATTAGGAATTACGAAATTTACTCTCTTAGAGCACAGCCTGCTTTTAATTTGTGTGAGAATACAGTGAAAAGTCCACCTTAATTTTGATGTCAGTTTTTATGATTTTGTCATGAATCAAACAATATTAATTTTTTTCTTGAAACCTAAGCTCTAGGAGTTGCTTTCTTTTTTTTTTTTTTTTTTTTTTGTTATTACTTGGGATCTTAGTTTTCATTAAGTAGCAAAGAAGTACCAAGTGCTTATGTTTGCAGATTTCATGTTGAAAATGTGGCCTAACTTTACGTCTTGATTTTAGACAAAAAAGGTGAAGGAAAATAAATATTAAACTCTTATTTATTCATTATTGTTATTGTTTATAATTTGTTTAGATCTATAACATTTTTCCTGTTATTTAGATATATCATGATGTGTGCCTATTTATCTGCCAGGAATTATTAATGCTTTCAGTTGCAGTACTGCACTTTTCCCTGTTTAGCATATTCCATTACAACAGGCACCGTAAAATCAGAGTGCCTGGGTTATGTGTTGAGTGTTGTTGTGATGGAAATGAAGAAACGAGGAATAGCTGCTTATGTGAATACAGATATCTGAGCGCAGACGAAGCACAGACATTAATACTGCACTCCTTAAGGGGAGCGAGGAGGACTCAGACACAGCAGGAACAGCTGCTGTCAACATGGCTGCTAACTGAAACGCCGCTTCTTGGGAGGGGGCAGATACAGCATCTTTCTGTATTTTGACTCTGGTATATTTGGATTTAGGCACCAATTTTAAATGATTAACGTATCTGATCCCCAATGCATTTCCAAACCTTTGGTGATTGAAGTGAGCATCCATGGGAGCCCTGGGAGCTTTACCTTGCAGACTTTCTTTTCATGTTTCCCATTTCAGCGACTTATCCCACAAGGGAACAATTAACTTTGTAAAAGAGATAGGGGGAACTTCCTCCCCTCTTTTTGGAAATTCTTCTGAGAAACAGAAGAGGAGGGGAATAGTCCTCAAAGTGCTAAATAATTCTTTAAGTCTTTGAGAAATGGAAATAGGAAGTGATAGGGGAAAATCAAGTCTTTTCCTATATATATATATATATATATGTTAAAAAACTAGTAACATGTGAGAGTCATTCTGTGAAGACATAAAATTATGATCCAATTAAAACCAGATGACAGGAAAAAAAAAGTCATTCTGAGTCTAGACTTAAGCTTAATGACTCAAATTCATATAAACTCAAAATTAAATATGCTGACATATAGGGATTTTATTTTAATTCAAGAGTAAACATTCTGCTTGTTCTTGAAAGGAGAGCTCAATGTGTTGTATTTTGCATACTTTTTCTGCTTTTTATTAAAATGCAGAATCAGGAAGAAATGAAAAGATCTAAAGAAAAAGGGTGTGAAAAAATTGAGCATGTGTTCTCTGTAAAGGACAATATTAAATCTCAGATTAAAATGTAACATAATTTAATAATAAAGTAAAAAAAGCCAAAATATTCTGTTTATGGCTTTTGGGACATGCTGAATGTGATATAAAATTAATTTATTCTATAAGATGATCCATACCCTTATAAGAAGCTATCATTCTCTGTTAAGTTCTGTAGGATCTTAGCATATATTTATGCTATCAGCCCTGCTTTGTTCAAAGGAACTTTTCCAAAAGTTTCATTTTTCAAACCAGCAGCTGTTTGAATAAAAAAAAAGTCCTACTAGAAGTTTTAGAGCTCTGCTCAAAAGTTTCATGGACATGAGTAGGAAAGATACATAGGGCTGTGTGTAAATGTTATATAAGATGAAATAGGTTTTGTGCTTTGTTCCTAAAGCCAACAGACATAGTGCAGTTTGTGTCCATACAATTAAACTTCCTTTCTGCCAAAACGTGGTGATGACATAAAAACGGCCTACTGGGAACAGTTTCCAACCCATACCGTCCTTCAAAGCATACCCAGACATGCTAGTTGGCATGGTAGTTTAGTAGTTTTGCTAGTTCTTCTGGACCAAACATATCAGAAACCAGGCTAACAGTTTAGTGATATGAATGATTATGTATCAGTACTGTAATCCCTTTTAATTTTCTGAAGATGTAACTGTAAACATTAGAGAGCTAATACAAATGAGTTAGTGGGTAGAAGCACAACCACAGGGATGTGCAATGATATTTTCCAGCTAGGAAGGAGACTAACTGTTCAGAAGGTATATATAATGATTTTAATACCTTATGTTGACTGGTAGCTTAGGGAAATTCCACTGTCTAGGTGCAAGCACTGCAACAGTAAATACAAGTCAGAAATATTTGACTGTGGAACAACCAAACCCAGCCAATGACTACAGGCAATTATAGCAACAGAACAATGAGATAATGATAAGCTAAACATGGCACTAAATTCGTGTATGTATGCATGTATGAATGAATCTATCTATCTATCTATCTATCTATCTATCTATCTACCTACCTACCTACCTACCTATTTATCTTTGTTGCAATCCTGTAAGATAACTAATGAAATTATATAAATGGCAGTGGACATTTATGATAAACTCTATGGCACACAGTCATTAGCAGCACAGCGTTCTGGTTATGAGACACTCTTCTGCCCAGATCCCTAAGTTCTCCCAACATACGAAGGTCTGCAACATCCCTATTGGCACTTAGAGATCACATTCATGGCATGGGGATCCAGGCACATCCTGCCTGGTATATCAACATAATTTGGAGAAAATGCTCGCCTTTCAAGAAAGAGTTCTCAGCCCCTGGCACCTGTAATGCTGATTATCTTCTGCCGACCTAAGCTTGATGAATTTCTGAGTTATCTTTTATCTCCTTATAATGCTGTGACCCACTGGCCACATATATTCTCAGCTGTCCAGACTGTCCTTCTGCTGTTTTGCTGAATCCATTCCAGTCCAAATACAAGAGACTGGGGAGCCAGTTGTTTGAAACTGGCTGAAAGACAGCCCTTCCCTTTTCTTTCATTTACAGCTGTCTTAACCATGAAGTTATTGCGTTATTTTTCCTATGTTCTATTCATTATGCTGGCTCAGCAGCTTGTCAGTTCAGCAATTCTGTTAGAGTCTTCAGATATTTTAAGGCCCAGCAGTTATGCTTCCTCAGCAATTGTGTTAGCCTCTGTCCTACCTCAAGCAATGTCAGATGCAGTTTTGCAGGGTTTAGCAATAATTGTACCATTAAGTGCCCCTACCCCATGGCCATAAGAGATAAGTGATATATTGGGTCAGCAGTCCCCTCACCAGCAAAAGCAAGCTGTGCTAAAGTCTACTGGCTTGTGTTATTGTGGTGGCTCCAGTTCCCTTCCTCTGTCACAAAATCAGGATCCCCTTTGACATTTTGGATTTCCTCTTGCAGCTACCCAGCCTTATCATTTGAGTTTCAGGTCTGTTCACATGTAGTCAAGAAAATGGTTCTGAATCAACATCTTTCTGGGTCATCTGAACTCCTTGTCAGCAAACATATTTCAGGTGGAGATTGCAGGAAAATCAGCATGGTCCTTTCCTTTTTCTTGCATGGGATAAGTCTTTGCCACTCTGAAGCACATGATGTCCATTTCATAACCTTACTTGAAAACCATATGCAAGTGCCTTTGCCAGTTCTGAGGTGGGTGAGAATGATTGATTTTTGCACTGAGAAATCTCCTTAACTCCAAGTGAAGGTGTTGGGAAGGCACATTACTTCCCCACGATTGCAGTGCTACACAGGGCTCCATGCAATGACCAAATATGTTGCCGTATGGCCGGTGCCCAGAAAATCCTTCCCTGTCCTGAAGGAATTGCTTACTGTTTGATCAAAGGCCGGAGTAGGGCAAAGAGCAGATGGTGGCTTTGGTGGCTGCAGAGTGACAGCAACAGGATTAGCCCTGGTGTGAGCCAGCAGAGTGACAAGCCAAGAGGAGGAGGATTTGGTTGACAAAAAGCATTTCCACAGGTGATCTGCTGTAAAAATAGCATATGGTTAAGGAGATATTGCAGACTGCTGTATGGATTTAACATGGTCTATGCTCCTTGGCACCAAATGTAGAACAAAAGAAATAGAGAAAAAGCAGCGCTGAGAAAAAGAATATTCTGTGTGTGTTTCCAAAGGAACCAAAAAATAAAATAAAAATAAGTAAAGTAAATAACTGAAGAGAACTCCTAACCTTGGGAAGTTGTGCTCCCCTCACATGATTTAAACTCTATGCAAGTGTCTGAGAAACTTCAAATATTGAAAATGTCTTCAAACATTAATAAATAAAGTATCATATTTATTCTACACTAGAGGAATGATGTGATACCTGATACGGTCCAAATATCCCCACCACCAATATTTGAATACCAGATGTAAATTTTTTGTGCACCTTAAGCCCCTTCTCAGGTCTGCATGTGCAGATGGAAGTCATAATTTTGTGTTTTAATTAAATATAGAATGTGCGCCCATTCTTTGCACGTTAAATGTTAATGACAAGAACGTGACATAAGTGTATATTTATTTTTTTAATAAATGCAGTCCATGGTTTTGAAGGTTGTGTTGACATCATAGACTATTTTCCTCCCAAGTTTTATTAATGTTTTTCCAACCTGTTTCATATTTCTCTAAAATGAAGCCACTGCCACTCCCAAGTACACTTTCTGCTAGCGGTTACAATCAAATGAATAGCTGACAGAAGACTGAAGTAAACAAAGAGAAGAACATTTGCCATGCAAAACATAATTGTTGCTGAAGTTAATTAAATTAAAAAGAAAGTTCTGGATATCCTTATGCTGTACAGAAGTTTTAACTGAAATGGGTTTTGCTTTTGGTCTGGTTTGGTTTTTCTTACATACCAGATCCCTGATGTACAGTCTTCTTTGCTCATTTAAGTCAGTTGGTAGCTCACTGTCACTTGACGTGATTCTTAATCAGAATTATGAAGCCTTTCTAATGACCTTTAGAGCCTAAGTGTTCCTCTGGTTTATCCTTTTACTGTTGATACAAAATTTTTCAGGTAAATAAATGGAGTAATTTAAACTCAATATCTTTAAACATTATTTTATCTAAATATAAGAACATTTTTAAACACTTTTTTTCTGGGAAGACTGTAAATTGACCGGTATTCATTTGTTTAATGAATTTCTAATAGTGCCCTAAAGTTGTTTTAAAAGACAAAAAAACCCCCAACAATGCTCTGAATAAGCTGTAGTGGTAAAAAAGAATTCAGGAGTTTTGAAGAGGGGAACAATCAGAAAATAGAACAAAACCAAGGCAGATCTCTGGTTTTCTGGTGGGTTTGTTTTGGCTTTATGAAGGCAGAGGCTTAAAGTATAACTGTAGTTTCAAGAAGAAAACATCAGAGGAAAGTAAGAGGTCAATGGGAAGGATGGAAGAGGAAAGAACAAAGAGCAAGTAGAGGAAGTTTGGGGGTCAGTGGAAGGGAGAGGGCTGTAGACAAGGGATCAGTAGTATGAACAGCCTTTTTCTGAGCAACAGAGCCAAACACAGGCTGCAGACTGAATTGCAGAAAAGTAGAAGTGAGAAAATAAACAGTCTCAATATTAGTATTAACAGGAACCACAGACCACAAACTCTACTGGAAACAATTACTATTATTGATAACAATAACAAATATTCCATTCTTGGCTATATTCTCACAAGGATGTCATTTGGTGTAAGACACGGCTTTATACTGTGGATACATACATACACTTTGGGAGTTTTAAATGTCTAATTCAGTCTGCACAGAGCTGTGAGCTAGTCAGTAGTTGTTAGCAACAGTTAGGACAAAATTCGTCTGTGGGCTGACTTCATTGTCTTTCCTAGCAGTGTGCCAGAGTTAATACTTGGTCCCTCATGCACACTGACCTAGATAAAATTTGAAAGGACATCCTTGAAATGAAGGGCTCACTTTTTATTGTTCAGAGTGAACTATCATGCCCCTTTTACAATATTGTTGTTACTGTTTTTCAATAGAAATGCATTAAGCATTCAGTCTAAACTTTCCTCATCCCTGTTCCTTGTCCCATTCTGCTATGTCCCTTTCTCAACATTTACTTCTGTTTTCAACCATTTTTAATAAAGCAAAAAGACATACAAGAAAGTTAATGTAAAACTAGTGTCTTTTACTCATTCCTATCCTGCTCCTCTTGCCACTGAATATCTACAGCTGAAAATTATTATTTCATGAAACAGCACATTGCTCTGATTACAGCTTAATTAATTACTAACACCTACAAATAAAATGCATTAAGGCTGCCAAAAATTGCAACCTTCATCAAGGCAATATCGAGAGAAGCATTAAGACCTATGTGGGTTATCTTAGTGGATTTATAAATTTTAAAAGTTCAACTGCTGATGTTTAGTATTATGCTGAGAATTTTAATATTCCTAAAGAAAAAAAATTATTGCTGCTATTTCCATTCTTTTAAGAAAATTGTCATTATTTTTAGAAAAGTCCTATTTTTCCAATAGATTTCTTTAGTTTTAATAAAACTGAAAATACCCTACATTCTGCTTGTACAGCTGAAGCACAGAATTGAAATTATTTTCTCTGACTTAATGTGTCAGTGTGAGGTAATATTCTTCCCGAGACACTGAATAAGGCTAAGCAAAGTGCTGCAGCAGACGACTGTTCTAGTCCTGCACAGTCACTTCCAGCACTTCCAAAGAGCCAACGGGAAGAAAAAAGAAGAGAACCACTAAAATTCACAATGCTTAACATTTGAAGTGTGTTCCAGGTTTTGACTCTGTTGATGTCTTAGTATCTTCAAGTCCAAGTACAAAGTATATATGCCAAGTGTGATAAGTTGCAGCTAACTGGAAAATGGTTCATTATTCATATCTTAGTTTAGTGCTTTATAGCTTCTGAGCACAAATCTGTCATATTGTAAAGAGAGAGGTCATATGAAAAAATCTTTTAAAATTGTACCAGATCACATAAGCCCAGAGACACACACAGTGGCGAACGCTTTGTGTTGTCACTTTGTGCTCAGGCTGGATCTGTAAGAACTGAAGTATGTGCTGAATTGTTAGCATCAGACCTAACCACCGCTGAATTTGGAATAACTCTGATCAGTACTTCTTCATACTACACTTTCTAAGAAAAATACAGAATGAATTGTAGTGATTGACTTTTTTTTCTTTTCTCCTAGTCTTTAATTGAAATCTTTTTTATGATCAGTATTCATTATAAAGAAGCAGCTTTTATTATCAGTATTCATTATAAAGAAGCTGCTTCAGGAAAATGTTTTTCTCCCTATAAATACCTATTAATAGAGTAGTTAGCATGTATTTGTAGACGATAAACCAAAATGAAGCATAGATTCCTGGTAGGGAATTCTGCAGGGAGAGCCTTATTGCATAAACGTGAATAAGAAAAGAGACTAATTTCCAAAGAACAAGAATAATTTCCAGATTTTCATACGTAAAGAAAAGTGACCATTTGAACACTAATTCATAAAATAAAAATGTAAAGCTGAAAATTAATTTGAGGTACCATCCTTCATTAAAAAACATTGCCTGTCAGCATTTGTAAAATTGGAAAGAATCATCACAAAGAAATAGGCAGTCTTCCACATACAGATCCTATAGGATTTAACCTGCTAAAAATAAACAAAAACAGGCTACCAAATCAGTCCGTCAACAGATGAACAGGGCACAATTTTTTTGCATTGTCACCCAGCACTAAATATAGCCAGATTTGGGCCTTACTGAGTAAAAACACATTAGGGAAAGGGGGAGATCAAAATATTTGATTTATTCTGTTTGCTAGGCTGAGATACAAGAAGAGGGGAAATCATCTCTCCATTGTTTTAAAGGTTATTACTTCAAAATGCATCAGAAGCTGATTAAGTAGGGGTGAGTGAACCTTTCAAAGTGCAGGTTTCAAGTGAAACATTGTGTAAAATTCTGTGAGGTAAAATACTTTCTTTTCACTAAGTATAATTTGTGGCAGTGAAATTCATTGCAAATAGGAGGTATTAACTTAGAATAGCCTACCCACTCCAAAAGCCATGCCAGCAAAATGAGATAGTAAGGGGCTAACACATAAAGTTGTTGTAGGTTTTGCCACAAATTTTGACAGGAGTTAGTCTGCTTGGATTGGATCATAGGTCTGTTCAGTATGTCCCATGTTACAATAACCAGTGCCACACAGAGAACAAGAAAAATATGTTTTGCAGATTTCCAAAGTGTAGACTAACAGGATTTTGCAGTTATGCCACAGACAGTGTCAGTGGAGAACACCAAGTCAAAAAAATTATATTAAGCGTTACCTGAGATGGAGCAAGTGGAACTGTCCCTGTGTCCCCTGAATGAGCAGGTACTCAGATACAGTCAGCTCGGCCTGCATCTCCTATGATTAATACAAATAGTTGAAAATACCAAGAATGATTCTTGGAGACTTGAGCACTGTTATTTAGAAGTATTTTAAAGTAATCGGAGAAAGTGGAAATACTCATATATCTTTATGTCACAATTTCTATGATGTCTATCCATCAGCTTTGCTTTAATACGCACCGTTATCTCTTGTGCTTTCTTTGTGTGTATGTTGATAGCATCATTATGTTTTCCTTTTCCTTTAAATGCTTTTTTGCAATCTTCAAAGGCATCAGGTAGAATAGAATAGTTCAAAGGTCTGTAAATATTTTCAACCTGATTTCTATGCCTGCATGTTTTGAGAGAGGGAAATAAACTGAACGCTGCTTTAAAGATACACTTTCCCTTTAAAGAAGCAATGAAAGCTTGATCTGTTAGATGTTTAATTTGGACTTCTTTAATGTGTGATTGATGCTAACCTAAAATCTTCCGTCTCCATCTTTGTTGTTGTAACTTCTAAGAAAGCACAGCTTCTCCAAGTTTTGGAAGTATCAAAATGTTTTGATTTTTTTCATTGAAATATATGGTGTTGTGTTAGAAAGATCTGTGATTTTCTTGCGCTACCCTTTCAAAAGTCACTAGCCTGAGGGTTTTTTTTACTTTTTTTTTTTTTTCATGTGTTATGGCTGCCTAGTCAGATATTAAGAACCCAAAGGACTTAAGATCTTCATACAAAATACATGACAATGCTGTCTACATGTCTTCTATTGGTAAAACAGATTTTAGTAGCCCCAGTCCTATATGTGGACAGGTACAGATGAGTGACAAGGTCAGCCACTTTTGCTTATATAGTCATAGTACTCATAATAGCATCTAGTCTTGATTTAGTACAGATTTAAAAAGCGCTTTACAAAGGAGGTCAGGATCACTGAGAGTTACAGCAGCAGAGAGAGGAAGAGACTTGCTTGAGGTCATTCATCACTGTCACAGGTGGAGAAGGGACTCAAGAACTCCAGTTCTGTGCTTGAACTCAGGCAACGCTCCTGGACTTACTATTACAGCTCAGTGTTACCCCAGATGTGTACTCACATTTTTTCCCTGTTTTACATATATTTATTTAATCTATGCTTATAACCCTTTTTATTTGTTTTCTAAGAGCAATGAACATTGAACAAGCTTGCTGACTGGAGTGACTGCCAAAGCAGCAGATTTTGCAGTCACTGCAGCAGATTGAAAGTGATAATTGTGAAAACCGGGAACTGTAAAGTAAAAGAGGGATTAATTCAGACAGGGGACAGATGAATGTCATGGGATCTTCGTAGCCTATCAAACAGCTGCTATTCAAAATTGCACATATTGATTATTTGAAGCACTATCCATACTAGCTCATGATCAACCTTTTGGCTTGAATATATCCTTATATAGCATTTGTTCAACAGTTTCAACCAAAAAATTTGTCAAAATTGCAATGTTTGCATGTGATTCACAAACAATAAAAGAAATGAAAATAGTGAATAAACCATTCACAACAATGGAGCTTCACACTATTACAAAATCTTCTGACATTTCTTATATGGAAAAACCCTGATGTAAAATTCAATTGTTATTCTTCCCTTTTTGCCTTCCCCCCTCCCCCCTTTCAGTGCGTCATAGAAACCATATAGGTGGTGAAATTTGAAGAAATAAAAGGCACAACAGAAGGAAATGAACAAGCTGTGTTTGTAATGATGCTGTGCATGTGGAACAATATTTATGAGTCTTTTTGTGAAGGAAGTTTATTAACAAAGAAAGTGGTTAATATTTGATTTATTGAGATAGTTACATTTTTCATTTATACAGTAAATCATTTTGGGGATTAACTTTATGTCTCTTGGTACCATGTATTAAAGGGTTCTTTAAGGCTAATCCTAAAAGGATTGTGCAAAAGCACATCAGAAAACAGGGCACACCTCATGTTATAGGAGTTTTCCAACACTGCCATTCTTCACAAATGTGTAGGCAGCAACTTATGGCGTTCAGGTTGCTGAAGTGTTTACAGATAATCAAAAGTTATCCAGTGCCTGCATATATCCAGTTAGCAAAAAAGTTATAGTTGGATATCAGCTTTTATATGCCTTAATATTGCTTTTCAAGAAAATTTAGAGAAACATATATAAAAATTCTCAGGAGACAAGAAGTAAAAACAAAATCATTGTGGATTTGAAATGAAACTAATAATATGTACTGTTTAAAATACATTAGCACAAAATTTACGAACACTTTGCTTTAGAAGAATAATACATGGTATCAATATATGAAGCTAAAATATTTTTCATTTCTAAACATAATAGGTAGGCTGGATATAGGTTGGATTTGTCAAACATAACTTTTCATTTTTGTAGAAAAATTAACTACCTCAATTTTTCTTTTGATAACGACCCTGCGCCCCCCCGCCAAAAAAAAAAAAAAAAAAAAGAAGGGAGGAAATAATTTAATTACTTTTGGGTTAAAATTGTAGGTAAACTCCAAGTTTTTTTAACTGGCCAAGCTACTGTATCATCTCATATAAGTTATAGGTGCCTTTCACAAGCTCCCTGACCAGCCTGTATAGAAGCATACAAATTAAAGCTGGCAACAGCACCAAGAGGTCACCTGATAGTGTCCAAATCAGAATTAACCACAACTAAATCATTCCTGAAAACTGTTTGCCTAACCATCATCTGAACAACTTTCATTGATGGAGAGCTAGACATATCTTTCATCATTTTCCCCTTAATACCGACCCTGTATTTTCCATGTTCCAACTCAAACCTTTTCTCATCTTAGCCACACTGGACCTGGTGAGCAGTGTACTCCTTTTCTGTATTTTCATTGAATGTATTTGAAGACTGTTTAGAAGTTTCCTTTACCTTCTCTTCCTTCAATTAAACCTCTCTATGTCTTTCATTTGTTTATTTGTTTGTTTTTCTCTTAGATCAAATTTTCTACCTTTCTCATCAACCCTAAATAGCAGCACATTTTGATCCAAAGTGTGACTTTCCAGCAGTAAGCAGAAAAATAAAATTATTGCATGCACCCTTCAGATGCAACTGTTACCTCTCCACCCAGCCTGAAGGTCAAGGTTTTTCTGCTTTTTTGCAGTGGTTTGACCTAGCGGACTCATGCTCAGTTGTGATCTCTATCTGATATCTTTTACCCCAGTTTTCCCAATTTGCTAAGAGGATAAATCAAGGTTGGACAGGTTTCCTGAATGTTGATGATTGGCCATGAGCTATGGCTTTCTATCTGTACCAGAAAACTCTTATCACATTTTTTTACTGTATTTTCTCATGCTTAAGAGGATGTTAAAAACATGCGAAATGTCCTAAGGCAGTTGACCTTCATTCTGAGTGTCTTCCAATACACAACACAATACCACAGTTTTACTGTTTAGTGCTCTGTTTGTTGTACATTTATGTTGTCATTTTTCACAGTGTGCCCTGTAGGACAAGAATTCCCTGTTTATTATATCTGAATGTACTCAATATATTGCCTAGTACAGAGGGGCACAATAGCTTAGGAGGGTCCTGTAATTACTATCAAAATACAGACAGTAACAGGAACAAATTAACATATTTGAACGAGGTACTTATTTAAAGAAAAATGAATTACCTTTACAGCACTATTTAAAAAGTTCTAAACTTTATAATATGGGATTAAATAGAGAATAGTACATGAATTAATGAAGAGATGAGGCCTATTACCAAAAAGGGTTAAAAAAAAATTCTTCATGTTACCTTAAAACATCTCTAAATTGAGGTCTTCCCTTTTCTTTCAAAGATATTTAGCACAGTTTTTACCATTTCAAAGCTAACTCTGCAGCTTCAGCCTTTACTTATGCTCTGCTACTTTTCTACCAGCTAGAAAGGAGTGCAACCACATCTGGCAACCAATTGCCAGTAGTGTCCTAAATGAGACAGGTGTCATAGCTCCTAAATCCTAAGATCATCTTTGAAATCAGGTCTTCAGTGACTGCAGGTATTTGGCACTGCTGCTTTCTCCCCAGCTGAAAAAAATTCCAATTTACTTTCCTCTTTAGATCTGCACAGGGAACGAGTCTACACCAAATTGTTATGATCAGGGAAGATATTGCTTGCAGCAGCCTCTCACAGGTTTCAAAATGACTCACAGGGATTGAAAAGCCGTATGCATGTCAGCAGTGCAGGAAAAGGGGAGGAAACACAAAAAGGAGAAGAAATGAATGATTTGGAACTTTGGATGGAAGTAAATTTGCAAACAAAAAAAGACAAATGGAAAGTACATATAAATAGAGGGCGCTTATTTCTGAGGTGGAGTAAAAAAGCGTTTGAAATGTAACTACATATAGTACACATGCATCTTTAGAAATCTCTCTGTTCAAAATTATATCCTTTCTTACAGGCTAACTCATTTGTGGGTTTTTAGTTGTTGTTTGTTGTTGTTGTTTTATTTTTTAATGAAGATGGGAAAATATTATTGACACGTTTCATGGGATGAAAAATCTAATTATTTTAACTGAATTTTGTCACTTTTCATACCAGTTTTCAGGAATTCAATTGCAGTCCATAGCAATTTTCTAAGAAATGTCAATGAAATTCCCTCCTCGGAAAAAAAGTAATTCAGAAATAAGAATGATTAGAAAAGTTAGCAAGTAAGTTTATTATTTAAGAAAAAACTCCCTACAAAACCTTATATAGACCTTATATAAAGGAAGGTTCTGTTTCCCCAAATTATACATACACACCATTTTTTCATTGTTTTTTAACTTGCAGATTTAAAAAAATATTTTCTCATTTTAACACTTGCAAAGTTGTACAAATGTTGTGTCAAGGTGTGTTTATACTCTTAAAAATCTTCCTTTCTTCACAGGAAACCTATCAGAATCCTTCTTGCTACCTTTTCCAAATGAAGTCGCTGTGAATAACACAAGTGACTGCTAGTTCAGGGATGAAATAGTTTTTAGTTTGTTGTTGAATATAATGTATTTGTGCATGAATTCCATAGGTGCAAAAATAATATTAAAATCTTCATGCACTATTTTGATCGACATTTTTTGAATGGCACATGGCGTGTCTCGTACTGCACTGTACTGCTCGGATACTGTACTACTATCATGCAGCTAATACCCCTTATTTACTAAATCGCCCTTGTCTCTTGCAGGACTGCCTTATTTGAGTTTAAAAAATTGTAGTCATATGACAAGCCAGCATTCAACCTCCATACTGTCAGAATTCCCTTATATGATACTCCTGCAAAAGATCAGGTAAATCTCCATTGCAGAGAAGTATTCACAGGGTTTCTGTGGGACAAAAGCTGTTCTCATGTACCGATGCTGTTAGAAAGCCAGATGCCTAAGATACCCACACGTCACTATTGCAGCCTGCAAACAGGCTTGTCCTCACCAGTGCTATACAACGAAAGACACGACCCTCTGGGAAAACGCATGTTTCTCTCTACCTTCTGAAACAGACAGTTTGTTGATAGAGCCGATGCGATCTGTCAGAGGAAGTCAGGACAGGCTTCAAGGCTTGCCCAGAATCGTGGTATTCTCTTTGCAGGTGTCGCAGTGACCTATGCTAGTCAGACAGGACTTCTCCTAAGACTGTGGCTCTAAGCGTCACGCTGTTTCTCTCTACGGCACGTATAGCTCCCCTGTCTATCGAGTTCCCTAACCTTTCCTTGAAATGAACATCTGGCAGGGGATTTTGGACCAGATGCTCTCCGGAGGCCCCTTCCAACCCCTGTGACACTGTGATTCTGCCTTCTGGGAGAAGGCACATCATTTTACTCGGGATAACATTTCCAGGGATAACTCAGGAACAGTTGTCAGGTTCACACAGACCCACCTTGAGGAGCAGACTGGATGGAAGGATGGAACAGTTATGAAAAATAAAACATAATTCATAGTACTAGATTATCTCCAGCAACAAATTCTTTCACAGGCACTTGAGTGTCCCTGTTGGAAATCACCATTTGCATGCATGATGCCTACCAGCTAACTTCCTCGGTACGGGCGGAAGCCTTTAGCAGTGCTGGCGATCAGCTCGTGCCCACAGGGATACCCTGATCTGGGACAGTTCTTCTTCCAGCTTCATCCTTGGTACGATCTCTCAGCTGTGTGTACCAGCTTAGAGATGTGATGCTTTTTGGAGTAATTGTGCCAGAGGCACTTTCGCAGTTCTAGGGGGCAAATTCCTCTCTCTCTTCACTGCTCTTTCCCTCA
This sequence comes from Burhinus bistriatus, assembly GCA_013397275.1. Classification (NCBI taxonomy): domain Eukaryota; kingdom Metazoa; phylum Chordata; class Aves; order Charadriiformes; family Burhinidae; genus Burhinus; species Burhinus bistriatus. The sequence continues at coordinate 47,429 of VYXH01004559.1, read as the reverse complement.
TTATCCCCAATTATGTCTGTACTGCTTTTTCAATGTATGTGTAGGTAGTGAGCCTTTCTTCTTGTCTTCAAAAATAGAGATTTATGCCTAGCGCTAATTCAGATACTGTAATTTTTTGTACTTCTGCCATATTCTTATTTTCCTCCAAACTTAAATGTGTTTAAAGTGTTTCCATTGCTACACAGGTTTCACCCCCACTACTGATGCATTCAGCAAGGTTGGCAGCCTTTATCAAGGTTTTAGCTTCTGATAGAAGCTACAAAAGATACCTGGGGGCAGAGCGTAGCACTGCGGGCTGCTTAAAGCTTTGCTCCGGCTCCTTCCCACTGCTCCTATCTCCTGTTCAGGGGCCCTGCTTATCATAATGTGGTACCATTTCCCTTCCTTAAAAGGCCATTCATTGCTGCAAAGCTGTGCTGGAAGAACTACACGCTGCACCTTTTTGAAAGCCGTACAGGAACTGTTGCTGGCAGTCGTGTTTCCACCAGCGCCCCGAAGATATTATGTCTGCACGTCTGGCTTGGCGTAATATTTCCAGGGCTGTTGGCACATCAGCTGCTATCACTCCAGTACCCCACTGACACAGAGAGCCATAACTTTAAAGACACAATATAAAAAATCTTTGTATTACGGTACATGAGTAAACTGAAGGTTATATATTACAATTTATGAGAGTGACTTTCATAAAATTTGTTTCCCTTTCCTTTCTTAGCTGCATAGATCATTCCATAGAATGATCTATCTTTTCATTTAATCTTTACTTGTTTTTCCCAGTATTTGTTCCTAAAATTAAAATTGATTTTGAACAATTCATCAGTGCACTTGGAGTTTTTCTGACATTATTCCCACTCCTTCCATTCTACAGACAACTATCTTTTTGGAGATCTTTTCAGAGATGCTTTGTCGTTCTGATTTTTCCTCTTAGGGTATTAAGCTCTAAGTAATTATTCCTTAAAAGTATAAAGGCAGGCCAGTTTTCTAAGACTGATGTACAGAATACTAAAGAGGCATTGTCTTCATGTATTTCAGCTAGATACCAAATACAAAGAGTATGTCAGTTTCCATAATCAAATTTTCACTTCTATTACAAATTATGAATTATAAAATATTATTTTATACTGAACAAATCACACTGTAAGTATTGTTTTATTGTTTTATGTGTTCATTATTGTTTATTTGAATATTCTCACCTTTTTAGTCTTTAAATTTTAAAAAGCAATATTAAAATCATATAACATATTAAAGATCAAAAACCATTAACATAGCTGATATGCACAAAGAAATAGAAATAAGTAATTAATTTGATAATTTTACAGAATTACTTGCAATATAACTTGTAGAGATTGGATTTCCTAATTGGAAAATAAACCCAAAAATTTTATTTCAAGCCTCCACAAATTAGATTAGATTAGATTAGATTAGATTAGAAGAAAAAATTTTAAGAATTCCAAGTACCATTCCCATTTCTAAGGCATAAGATGTCTGACTAGGTAAAGTAGCTAAAGCTTCTATTAGCAAAGGAAACAAGTACTTTTAAGAAAGGAAAATCAGATAAACGCTTTGCATTTAAAGTTTTTTTGAAGAAAACATTGTTTTTATAGTCAATATGCACTGTATTGCAAATTATCAGGAAATTTACATATTTACAACACTTAATTATAGTCTTAGTTTTGATAATTACTGAAATAATAGTATACCACTGTTGGTTTTTTTGTAGATTTTGTTTAATTCTACTCATCAGTTAATACTAAGTAAAATAAAATCTAAAGGAAATGGGATTTTGAAAAATAATAGATGCATGCAGCATTTCAAACTGTTAAGATAAATATTATTATTTTGTATTTTATTTGTTCATTTACTTACCCAGCTTGAAAAAGAAAAATGGAAACTATTCTATACATATAAGAAAAAAAATGTTAAAATGTTTGATTTTTATGCTCAACTTCAGATATGAATTTGATATAAATTCTACATTTTCTCTGAAATTTATAAAATGTAATTCTGCAACTTAAACTAATTTAAGCAGTATTTTAACCCTATTACATGATCTGATACCACATTGATTTAAAAATACAGGCTTTTTCATCGTATCATGATACATCATTTACACCAGGTAATTTAAAATGTATTTGATTTCTTCAAAGAGAAGAAATAAAGACTTATATTTGTACCTAAAATGTTTATACAAGTTTCCTTTTTCAGCACATATTGTTGTAAAGGAAATGATTATCCTTTTCATACAATTTCTACATGGTGACATATTTCTTGTTGAAAGCACAAGCATGAAAATTAATTTTGTACAATGTGCTAGCTTGGCTATACGCCTGAAGGACTTTTCCTTGTCTTTACAAGTATTTTGTATTTAGGGTACTCTATTTTTTTTATAAGTGTTGTAAGATCTTCAAGTCAGTACTACAATTCTTTACAGATTCTTGGATTGTAGGTCAGAGGGGACCATTAGGCTTCTAGACTGCCATCCTGTGTAATAACTGTATTCAGATTTACTTGGTCATCTCTGATATGAAGCCAATAATGAAAATGTATCTACTTTGAACGCATTCCTACCTGGAAAGTACAAATAGAAGCTTTCGAGTCCATAGTTACGGTATTAAATATATGGATGAACATACAGAGAGAAGGATGAAGGACAGAGGGTAAAGGAAAATTTAGGATATTGAAAGCAAGTTTCACAAGATAATGTCCAGATTTCAATTTACTACATCTCTGGACCATCGATAGTCAGCATGACCCTTGTTGGTTCTCTGCAATGTAAAACAATATACAAGCAGGTCCTGGCCCCAGAAACACCCTGAACTTCAGGTTTCTGAAACTGGCAGATCATGCAATTTCCCTTTATGATAACCCTTACATGAATATCATACCCATGTGAGACTCTATTGCCTCTGCCCATTGTGCCATTCCTTCTCCGCTTCTCAACAGTGCTCTAGTTTGACTTGAGAATTTAAACTGGTAAGCACAGTTTGTTGTCAATTTTCTTACTTTTACAAATACTGAATAGCTTTTTAGTTTGCAGTATTTTGTTGGTATTAAACCCTAGGAATACACACTGCTGTATCTACCAAACAAGAAACAAAGAATGCAGTGATAGATATGTAGAAAACCAGCTGTGTCATAGCACAGCAACATCTCAAATTCCACTTGGTCTGATGACATCATGTCAGCCATTTAACTTTTACACAGCACAAGCAAGTTAAGACAAGCAAAAGCATAGTACATGGGCCAGTTTTTTGCAGGAGCAATATTCTCTTCCTTATACATTGTCTTGTTTGATTTCACATTTATTTCATTGTCATGTGAAAGATCCAGCTTAATGAATCCCAGTATATTTTTTCTGCTTCTTCACTTCATGTAAGATTGTTTATTCATTTATATTTTGTATATATTATTCATCAAAGTGCTCTGTTATTTAAAGCTCCATTTGAGGGAACATAGTAAGGCTAATAATAAAGTCTTCAAAATGGAAGTTTTGACCTGTTTTACAAATATCTGTTTATAGAAGCTGTGTCATTTCTAGCCACTAGTTCATTCAGGAATTCAATTTCCAGGTTACTTATGCTTTGTTCAATTAAATAAGTGACAATATTTCCCACTTAATCTGATTTGCTTTTCAAACCCCTACATATTAATGATATTTTCATCAATTATCTTTTCTAAAATCAATAATAAGGTATTGTTCACATATGGAAAAAAATTGAAGTATGAAGTACATTTTCATAGTCAGCTAGAAGAGATGTATACACAGCATTCATTATCACATACCGTTATTTAAAATAAGAAAAATAACATGAATTATAATTTAAAATCTTTCTCTGAAGGTCTATATTTACATGAGGTATTAAAGTCTATTATGGACAGACTCTGAGTGTGTCTGGACTCACACAATTTTTCAAATGAAAAGTGAGAAAAGTATTGTGTGAATTGTGTGAATCCTGCAAGATTAACAGAAGATTTAAATTCAGGCAGAATAATATCCTTACTTTAGTCATAGAATTAAACAGCTGAGATTAGATGGCCATATAAGCCCTCAACATAAGGACTGCATCTGGGATGAAAGAAATGTTTGGTGGCTTCTTCTCAAGTTCCTAGCAATAGTTTTGTTCATGAGAATTGCAAGTGGCAGAGAGCAGCTCCTTAAGAATAAATATGACAGCATCGGCACTTGTCTAACAGATATGGAAAAGTATCAAGCTTATATTCAAATCTACAAACAATTATTCACCTGCCTGATTTTACACTGGTCACGCTGAAGCGCCCAGCACTTCATCACCTTTGACCAGGAACCACTTGCTACTGCTGCCCTAGAGACTATTTATTGCAGTGAGTGTCCTCTGATGATGACAGCTCTCCAGCTTTATAACATCACACCGTTTCTTATCAGTATTTAGAGGAGGTGACTTTCCTTTTTTCATGCTAATCTTTAAAAAACAAAATCTGTCTTTCAGTGCAAGTGCTTGAGACTTGACAGGGTGGAGCAGCTGCTAAGGACATCATGTGCTACACACTGCCTCAGACTTATTTCTGTAGGGGCCTCGAAAGCCTAGCTGTTCAGTCTAATACAGTCTCGCAGGACTAACAAAGTGAAACTGGACTTGTTTTGAGAGCAACTGTTTCTAAACTGACTTGTACCACTTTGCAACTCATTTTCTAATCCTGGATTCACCAAGCTAATCTTGCAAAATCCTTAGTGATCTGTTGAAAAGCACTGAAAAAACATATGGTCTTTTTGATTTTTTTCCCCCCTTTCAAATGTAACAATTAACTCACAATAAGGACCTTGACTCTACACTATGCTTTTTAAAATCCAAAGCCATTACCAGGCTGTAGCAGCAGCTTGGAGTAAATAGAAGCACCTGAAATCATTTATTTCTCTGTGTTTCTGGTGCTCGCACATAAAGCCTTTAACACTGGAACAGTGTGTGTCATTTCAGCCAATTGTGGATTTTGCTACGATTAAGCTGTAAACCCTTGAAAGTAAGGATTTGTCATGGAAATGCTGACACAGCCATAACCGAAGCAGAGTGAATGGCATGGCATGGCTCTCTGTACCAAAGCAGCACAGCCTCAATTGGCACCAATCTCTGTATACACAGCCATGACAAAAGGGAAGCCGGGAGCCTGAATATTCTCCCAAAGCACTTAAAAGGCCAGCATGAGTCGTGAGGGTCTTGGATGTTTTTTGTTTGTGTGCAGCTAGCAGAGTGTGCTGTGCTATTCATTCTAGGTTAAGCTTTCGGTCCTGTCTAATAAGTGGCCCTTGTACAAAAACGTGATCTGTGCTTTTCCAGATATTTGTATGTCAGGCAGCTACACAGCAGCAACTTCTGTAATCCCTTCTCCTGCAGTTAGAGCTACTAGAAAGGCTTAATAATATCCCAGAGGCAAAGATGAAACGGTATCTCTACAGCTACTGTTTGCTGTAGAGAGCTTTTGAAGTCGAGCTTAAGATGTCTTTATTTCCCTACCAGAAAGATTTTTTTTTTTGCCCTTCTTTCTCCAGTGTTGTCATGATGATGGCTTTCTGCTTGAAAAATATTCCAAGAGGCTGCAGTGTTCCCATAAAACATTAGGGAATGAGAACAGCTTTTCATCAGGGACTCCTGGAATCTGTAAGTACAGTTTGTCACTACAGAAACCCACGGCCACCTTACCAGCGCTCTCAATTTTAAACCTCACACTTTCTTCCTTATCAGGTTTATAGCAGCCTCAACCTTCAGTGGCAGCTTACTCCCGCCTAGGTCTTGGCTTTTAACTTCCATTTCTAATTAAATCTAAACCGAGGTCATCATACAGCTCCCATTTATAGCTCCTTTTTCTTTGGTGTAAGGAAGTGGCAATTGATAAAGCTGCTAAATTTGCATATAATCTCATCAAATGATGGTCCAGCTTGATAAACAAAAGGGGGTAGCATCATATTCTTGCAAATACTGAATGATTATAGCTATCATAATTATAGTTAGTACTTATGAGCCCTACTGATTTCCCATGACCTTTTGTGTCAGGTACTGTACGCTCATGGAACAAAAAGTCACTAAAGAACAATTTATGATTTAACCATAAGACAAAAGAGAACAGATTCCAACAGAGGGGGCTTGCAACAACACAATGGGACAACACTGATCACCACAAGTCTTGTCAGTGGATTACCTCTGCTAAGTCTCTTGTTGGTATCCCATCAAGCAAAAATTCTTAGAAGGATAAAAGATGGTAGTGATGTAGTTTAGCAGAAGTTTCCTGAGGATCCTTTCCCAGATGGGGTTAAAAACCAGGAAGCAAGTGTCATTGTGTTTGCTTTTAAAATGTAACAGCTGAGGCTGGGCACAGCGTTGTGGATTCAAGGTAAATTTCAATTTCTCAATGGCAAATAACAGATGAAGGGTAGAGGCAGGACATTCTTAAAAACAAAGCTAACCAGGTTGTTACAGCGTATGCTGCAGAAAGAAAAGGGGTTGTGGAGGAATATAAAAAAAGGGAGCAGGAAAATAGATTTGCAGCATCATTCTGAATATATGTGAATGTGGAAATTGAATCGCTAGAAAAAAGGGTATAAAAATGATCCAGATGAAATCAGTGAGCTTCAGCAGTATTAGTTACTCAGAAAAGCGTAAAAAAAAGTTTTTGCATATACAAAAATATGCAGAAAATAATCCCTAAGACTGAGATAGCATGAGCATAAAGACCTCAAGATATCCATGTTGAAGCTGCCTTTTAGATTCCAAGAAAAGTGATAATATTGTCGATAGTAACACAGGAAGAAAGATTTGAACAACTTTTGTTTTAATGAGGCTGAACTATGTCACTAAGAGAGCAATCATACCAAGAAGAGGCAACTATAAACTGAAAAAAAAGTAAGGTCACCAGAGGATCAGGAAAGAATGATGTCTAAAGGAGTCTCAGGAAGTAGACTAAAAGACTGGATGTTGCAGAAGGTTTTGCCATTTTCTTTGACATTTCAGCAGCACTCCCACTCACAGCAGACTACGTATTCAATAATTTTATGGAATGGTGAGATTCAGCCACAGAAAAAGTTGGAAATATATCAGAATATGTAGACAGTGATATTTGCAGGAGCTTCCCTGAATTCTTTAGAATAACTTACAATTTATTTGCAAATAGCAAAATGTGGGAAAGTATACTCAGGTAATTTTAGGTTTGCCAGATGCAAGAGTTCACTAGCACAGCTCAACTCTAATGAAAAGATCCAAGCTAAAAGTCCATACCAGCAATGTTCATATATAGTTATAGAAGTCCTCAATTACTATTCAGAGCGAATGGAAAGGCAGGCGATAAAATGAATACTTCTCTGAACACATACGGGGTTTTATTCATTTAGTTCTGAGCTGATCTCTTATTATATGGGCTGAGTCATAAACCAAAGCCAGACAATACAGTCCATATGCCTCATGAAATAAAATCAGTATAAACGTTAACGTTATTATCTTGATACAATCAATTGTGTAACTAGCTGTGACAGTTTATCTGCATGAGACCTGTTAGTAAAATAAATAAATAAATAAATAAAGTTGAATTATATCAGTTTAATTTCAGTTTGATAAATACACCGAAGTGAGTACTTTGCCTGAGAATTTAAACAAGGTCACCGTGTACAAGAAAAGAGGTCCTTTTTTCTGACATGCTCTTTCTCTCCCACAGCAGTGGGGGACAGCTCTTCCCTTAGAGGTGTTTTCTTCCAGTTATTCTCTCCATTTCCATATTGGGGCAGTAAAGACTGAAACAGAATGGAAGAAGGCTTATGCTGCGACATCCATCTTCACCGTGAAGGAGGCCAGGCTCCTTGGTGAGGTAGTAGTGCAAAGGACCTGCCTGGATCTCAAATCTGGAACCTCAACAGGAGGTTAACTAGACTGGAGAAAACTGGAAACTCCTGCAACTTAAGTCATCAATGAGAGCTAAGCTTCAAGTGTTAGAGAGTCCGTGCCAAAACATGAGCATAAGACTGCGATGCAATTTGTTGTGTATTCTCATCACACCCCATAAGATCTCTAGGCTTACATGATGGATTTCTAGTGTATCTATGACAAACTAATGAAAAACAGCATGTAGAGCACTCACCTTTACACGCCTAGAGTTTCCTGATTGTAGTATTGCCATAGAAAGTTAAATGGTCTTGATGACTCCAGCATTTGTCTTGAATGTGGAAGAAATATTATAGTTCATAGAAGATAGACACCTGACTTTTCTATCCTTATCCACGCCAGAGACAATGCTCTCACTCCCCAGACCTGGGAAGAGAATAGAGCAGGAAGTTTAATCTAGAGTGGCATATTCAAATGAAACTTGAAAACATTTAATTTTATGATGGCCTTTTTCACTGACAAGAAGGAGGAAGAAAGCATAACGGTAGATGCTAGTGGACTGTAGATTTTCAGTCCACCTTCCTGACGTCTAAACTATGCTCATAGCTGCTAATCCTTTCTCTGCAGGGCTCCTAATCTACCCCAAATGGATTCTAACAACCTTGCCAACTATGTATAGTATCCTCACGGCTTGTCCTGCTGCTGCGATCTGCAGCAGCATGTGTCCACCTGCCAGCCTTGCTACAGGGCTTCAGGCTTTCATGATCTCATTCTGACAGCGGCCCTTCATTATTCCCATTTATTTGATGCTCTTTTTCTAGGCTTTGCTTCAATAACACTTTGCTTGTCTCTCTCCCTCTCATTCACAGTGGGCAGCTTAGCAATGTGCATAGTATGAATGCCCCTTTCATAAATACCGTGCCAGTTGGCCCACCCCATGCCTTCAAATTGGAAGGCTCTCAGCATTCTGGCTGCTAATCTGCCAGTAGTTTGCATAGAGTGAGACGCCACCACACTGCTCTATCAGTAAATAAAAATAGTACAGCAATATTCAGCATTCAGTGCCACATCTTTATCATAGCACATGGCAATGAATTTTTGGGGTCGCACAAGAAGGTAAAACAGGTAATACCTTCATTTACAAAGATCTTGCTGGCTAACAATAGCAGATACTCATTTAGATATTCAAACACTTTTTTTCTCTCTCTCTCTCTCCCTTCCTCCCTCCCTCCCTCCCTTCCTTCCTTCCTTCCTTCCTTCCTTCCTTCTCCCGCCCTCCCTTCCTTCCTTCCTTCCTTCCTTCCTTCCTTCCTTCCTTCCTTCCTTCCTTCCTTCTTTTGCTGTAGCCTCCTTAAGGGAATTGTCTAATCATTACTATGTTCACAGAAAGTTATTGAGGATTGAGGAAAAAACTGTAAGTGGAGAGTGAGAATGCCACTGAAAAGTCATTACTTTGCTGGCAGATGCAGTGATTATTATAACAGATGATATAAAACTCTTAAAGTGCAATAGTATTTGCATCTGTGTGAATGTGTCTTTCACTTAAACTTCAGGAAACCCAAAGGCCTATTTCCCTTTAGTTTCATTCCCTATGTTCCCACTTAAAAATTCTCACTGATTGAGATATTACATATCATTTTTAGTGGTGTTAACTTAATTATTTCTTATCTGTGGAGGATTTAAATGTGCTGGTGTAGCTGGCATTAATTATTAAATAAAAGAGAAATGATCTGTAGATCAGGATGTTCCCTTAGCTTGAAGTCATCTTCTATTTTTTTATGATCTTGCCCAAAACTGCCTCTTTTTTTTTCCTGTAGACTTTAAAAGCAAATGCTTCTTACCTGAAAATTACCCTGAGACAAAGCAGGGATCAAAACAAAGGACATAAACTTTATAATTAATACCATGCTTCACTAACGAATGTTTTGCTTGTCAACACTTGTCAGGCTTGTAATATTTTCTTCTCAAGCACGGAAGGTACTATAGAAACGTCAAAACCTCATGGGAATTCAGAACAAAATGTCTGGGAATAAATATAAAACTTTACCTGATGCTTTGAGACACCATGATCAAATATAGATACAGAAAATCCATGCTGTTTTTCTTTTTCTTATATGTATCACAACTTTATAGACTTTAAACAAATCATTCCTCTTGCTTTGCAAAGGCTTGATTCACCTAAATGTGCAGAAATACATACCTCCTTTGTGTTCGTGGTAAGGACTTTGCATTTTGTAGGTGTTTCTGGTTTACTACCGAGTGACCTTCCTGCAGGTAGGGCTCCCAGAATGGCTACACAGTGCAATGTGCTATTACTCCCAGTAGGTATGGTACTATCTGCAGCATCAATAAACTCTTGAGCAGATGTTCAGTGCCCAAACATAATGACCATGGGGGAGCCATGATAACTGCCTTCAAATACATAAAGGAATGTTATAAAAGGATGGGGACCAATTCTCATTAGCCAACAAGGGCAGAATAAGAAGGAATTAGCGTTCTCTCTAACCAGAAAATTTTAGCTTGATTTAAGAAAATCTTTAGCTGATAAAAATAAGATTAAGAAATTATTCAAAACTGCCAAAGGAATTAATAAAATTGTCATCATTTGAGTCATTTGAGGTATTTAATATGGCCTTCTGGTATGCCTACTTCAGACAAGCAAACACATTAACGAGTTTTATATATGTCTTAAAGGAACTGTGTACCTAATTAATGAAATTTAGTTTGGGAATGATCTTACTGTGGTTCACCAAAGTAGCCACTTGTTTCAGTTCCCAAGGACCAGATACTAACCAAGAAAAGTCACTTATGTAGTGATTGAAATGAAAATTACAAGTCTTGTCAAGGCATCCATTTGTGTATGTGTGGATATTTGCAGCACTCTGCTGTGGGTTTTTTACCTTTATACTAAAAATTAAACTTTATTTGAAAGAGCGGAATGCTTTTCCAGACTTTCTTTTATCTTTTCCTTTCAACATTTTTTCTCAGCTAGTTAGACCATTACAGAAAGAAAAAATTCCTTAAGCAGATGAATACTCTTATAGCATGAGTGTGCAATCTTACAGAAAATGCATGATATCTATAATGTGTACTTTATTTTAAAACAGTATTTCAGGCATCATATTTCCAAAACTGAAATAGCTTCCTTTCAGTCCTCATTGACTCTCAGACTTGCCATCAGAATCTTCATCAACAGTGATAAACATCTACAACATTTCAAGTTTAAAAAAACATCACAAGTTGACTAACTGCAGAAACTGACTGCAGGAATACCCTGAAAGAGGGAAAGCACTATCTTTCCTTTCTTCAGATAGAAAATGTTTATTCTTTAGTTGGGAATAGCTCTGAATAGTTACTAAAAAAATGTATTAGCTTTCTAGTCAATAGTGCTAAAAGTCAAAAGTCTGCGGGATCACTTTTGTGAGTTGCATACATGACAGAAGAAATGGTGACTTTTACCTATTGCTAATGCTTCCAGTGGGCCTGAATATAGCTACACATTGCAATCTTGATTATGTACTAGTTTCATTGCACTATTTATGAGTTAAATATGCACATTCCATGTTGTAATAAGGTCTGTTCTTCTATTCTCAAGGTAGGCATCTATGCTTTTCACTTGAGTAGATTAAGTTTAAATAGTACCCGCACTTCTGTCATTTGTAGCTGTCATTACACGATTATCAGACAAGTTTGTATGTGACTAGTGACATGCTATAGAATAATTCCCTTCAAGAAACCTGATCAGCAACTTATCTAAATAACATTCTACTGAGATGGCTCTGAAGCATATGGATCTGGTAGGATTTGAGTGCATTTGCCATATTGTGTTCCTTTATGCCTTGATAATCAGGGCTATAGGTTAGCTGTACAGGGCAATTGAAAACAAATATAATGATTTTCAGTTTTGCTGGGAAATCCCTTTAATCTAAAGATCCTAAAAGTTACAAAGAATAAAATGATTTTTAGAGCATTGTGAAATGTTAATTTTATGACCATTTTATTGTGGGTAGATTGAGATTCACAAGGATTATGTGTTTCATCTACCACCATGTGGTAGATATCCAGAATTTCCACCTTAAAAACTTTCTGTGACCAAATATCTACGTTTTTCTGTGAAGTATCACACTCAACCAATATAACAAGATTGGTGTGCTAAATATGAAATCTTCACAGTGAAATCCCAAATATTCCTAATGTTTCAGTAAAACTTCCTTAGAATGAGATGGTATACATGGATGTGTTCCAATGCTTTCCTTTATTCCTTTTTTTGTCTGGACTCTGTAACTGCAGTGCCTCTGTCTGTTCATAAATTTATGCTCTGAAAGCAATGATGTATTTCTTTGGAGAAGGAAACCATTGGAAATTCAGGTTATTTCTGTACCAGCAAATTAAACCTGCCCAAGAATATATTGGAGCACTGAAGCTAGCTGGCGTAGAAAAACTTGTGTGCATGCTTGTATAGTTTCACTGTCTCCAAAACAAGTTATCTAAATGCAAATTGCCCATTGGTAATGGTTCCTGGAAGGTTCTTACTCCTAAACTATGACTGAGAATTGCTGGGGTAGTCCCAGTCAACACGTGCCAAAATTGTGCTTTAGTGGGTTCTAAGATTTACCATTGTAGAAGATCCTATTAAAAAGCTTGAGAACCTTCCCTGGCAATACTTATTTTACTAATAGAAGCATACTAATGTGTATGTACCTAAAATTACTTACTCTGGAAAAAAATTATCATGAGGAGGCTATAAGTATGTCTCAACATACGCAAGAAAGAGGACAAATATGTTATCACAGAGATTTGTACTTCAACTAATCCAGTAGATTTTATCCCAGCAGACAACTTCTGTCATATCTTCAGGGAACACCTTTGTGTGCTGAATTTATACCAAGGAATGTCAGGTAGAAGTTTCTATTTGTAGTACATTAGGTAGAGTTTTGATGGAAGGAAGTTTGTTCAGCAGTAACCTGTAAACAATTATTCAGGTATTTCTTACACCATGATGTTTATTCTTTGTGGGAAAAACACAGGAATAAAAATCAGTATAAGTTGTTCTTGGCATTTCCCAGGAAGGTTAAACATAATAAAAAAACCCAGTACATAGGTTTTCAGACAATATATGCACAGTAATTTCCTTATATCATAGTTACTGTCTGTATAGCAGAGATGATTGAACTGCTACACTTAGCACAAAGACCTAGAAACAGATCTTAGTATCCTTATGGAGATTCAATATGCAAAAAATAAAAAGTGATTTGAACATCTGCTACTTGAATTCCTTACTAATCTGCCAAAGAGAATGCTTGGGATTGTTTTTAGCAATAAGAAAAATACACAGTGAGTTGGAAGACATTGATAACACTTGAGCAGAACAGCTCTTCAGCACTCTGATGAGATGAGTTACTGTACAGATGGCTTCCATCATGCAAGTCTTTTCTGTTTATAGGGCTGCAGGTGGTAGAGTGGGAAACAGGGTAAGTGGAGGAAAGGTTAGGACTCCAAATCAGTTGTAGCAGTTCACCAAGTAAAATATGTCCCTGCTGAATCTACTAGCTCTTTATCAGCACTGCCATCTAGAGCTGTGTGAAAAAAATTCATCGCAGACAGCAGAAATGGTGAAACAAGATTGTTCATTGTTTAAAAACATTGTACATAGAGGGAAACGTAGACATCTTACACTTTTTGTTAACTTAATGCAGCAACTGTGTTAAGGGAGCAAGAGAAGCTGGAAAAAAGAAAATGAAAATAATCTCTAATATACTCAGATAACCTTGGCAGATTTTCATGCATGGCAAAAAGACTTCATAAGAATTAGTACAGTACACAGGTTAGCTTCCCTTTTGTAGCACAACTGAAATTTTCATTCTCCTGCTTTGGGACAGTTTTGCTGCACCTATGGGCTAGTTATTTTGTCTGTTATGCATACAGTTTAAAATACTTTGAAGTACACAGTAATCATACAGTTCTTTCACTGCAGCTTTAACTCCCCTGGGGTGATTTTAATCATTCAGAAAGTTAAGAGCACTGAGGAGGTATCATAAGGGCTGGTGACAGCCAGGGAGCCACTGAAACCATTTTGTAATTGTCGGAGTCTCAGGAAGGGTAGGAAAAGAACCAAGGGGAAGTTCTGGGGAAGCTTGGAGCTTTGTGATGCTCTCCAGGTCTCTGGGCATTAGAAAGGATAAATATCTTCCTTTCTTTGCTACCATGTTGTTAATTTTGCACACAAATGCAAAACAGTTGTGTTCTTTTCATTTTTTTTTTTCCATGCAAGATGGGGAAATTACGACCTTTTTCCTTTAAGCAAGGTTTGTAGGTTTTTTTCCATAGGAATGAACACAGCCTATTTTTCAGGCGGGGACAGACTTTCAAGACAAAGGAGAGCAGAAGCACAAGTTCTTTTCTACCCAATCCCTGAAATGATATTTACTATCATTAGCTGTAAGGCTCCTAAATAGCTGTAATATAGCCAGAATCCATGAAAGCATTCAAGTGAATGTTTCTAAAAGTATCTGGGTGCCTAATTCTGGGTTCTATGGAAAAAGTATGTATCTAAGTTCCACTAAAAAATGGCTTTTTAGTCACAAATACATCGCAACCTAAAAGCACTTGTAAGAGTGTCTTTAGGCATTTAGGTTGGATGTCCTCCTATAGGTGTTCACATCTGAGTTTTCTCACACGCCACATCGTATTCCTACAGCCCCTTGCTGGTGGGCATGGCCAGCCTCTCTCAGTACACACAGTGCAGCAGACTTACTGGCATCACATGGACCCTACAGGTGGCTGTAGGAAGCTCAGAAAGGGTTGGAAGACTTGTTGAACCCAATATGTGTTCTTTGTAATGGCTGCAGAAACCCTGAAAGAAACTGGCCTTCAGACATGAGGCTGTTTTCTCCCTCTGCTTCTCGGTACAGTCTGCACATACTGGGAGTCATGTAGCCCTTCAGGTATGGTACATCCAGCAGAGGTTAGCCAACTTTCCTCTGTGCAAGGGCATGTTCATGCTCTCTATAATGACCTGACCAAAGCAGAGTGTGAGAGCACATCTCTTCCAGAAATCTAATCCCAGTGCAAGTTGGCATCATCTGGAAGATACGAGACTCAGTCCATCACCCACTACCTCAATGTGGACCCACTCCCTGAGATAATCTCATGTTTTTGGGACTACGTACCCCTTGCCTACCACGGAGTGGTACTACTACTATCTACAGTACTCCAGAAGTCATTATAGTCTCCAAATAAAATAGCATTCTGTCAATGGTCCTTGACAAAATGTATCCTTGTCCAGTTACTCCAGAAGATGCCAAAAATATGCCAGGATCATGAAATTTTAACATACACAAATATTACCCCCTGACACTCATGTTTAGGAATCTGGTCATCTTCATCTTAAATAAGGCTGACACTTTCTTTCCTACCTGATGAGATGAAGTCCAGCAGCATGAGAACAGACAATTGCTGGTGACAGTGCCACTAGTGCCCTGGGGAATGTGGATGTATACAATGCAGGCTGACACCCATGGAAAATTCATTTTAGTTCTCAACTTCTGCCAGATCATCTTTAAATAAGCCTTACGTGAAGTAAGGTGCACTGACTGTTTTCAGGACAGAATCTGAAAGCTCAGCCCTCAATACTGTCATTCAGTCTCTTTTGACCTTAGAATATACTGTAGCCTCCTTTCATCTCTAAGCTATATACCAAATTTATTAGGGCAAGAACACACAGAAACAGAATCACCAGGTGTTGGCTCCAGCTCCTTGACTGCTATCTCAGGAGATTGCCTAGGACCTACCAGCCTGTAGATTACAGGTAGTGACTCCAGCTAAGGAATGCGTATAGGTAGAGGGCTGTGGTGTGATAGAAGGGAATCCTCACCCTGGTGGGACGTCTCTGGCATGAAGGGCCCTCAGCTCATAGCTGACATTGAATTATTACATTAAATAAAGTACCTCCCTTCTGTTTTCCCTTCTCCTTTTAATGGCATTCTTGGAAACAGAGGCATGGCTTGCCTCTGATCCGGTGGTAATCATATCACCTTTCCAGGTGGTGAGATCATAGGAAAAGCAAGGTCAGAGTCATGATTAAAAAATAATACAAAAAGGAATAAATATTATATGAATAAATTAAGAAATGGCAAGTGTACCTCTGTAAAGCCATGTAAAAGAGGAAAATGTGAATAATTCTTTGTCTTGGATTGGGCTGGATTGGCCACTGAAATGAATGACAGGTGCTCTCCCGCACCTCTCTCTCCAAGGAGAGGAGGGAGAGAGAGAAAGAGACTTATGAGTTTAGAAAAAAACTAAATTACTTTAATGAAAATATTAATAAATTAATAAAATAAAAGAGAATAATGAAATATATACAATATATACAAAACCAGTATTGAGCTCCCAGGATGACAATCGCATCACCGACAGGCATGGGGAAAGTCCCAGACTGGACTCAGCAACAGACAGGAGCTGGATTCCGGATCTGGATTCAGGAATGCACAGTTTGGCATCAAAGGCAGACAAAGAGAGTCCTCCTTGGACAGTGGCCACTCNACAAAGAGAGTCCTCCTTGGACAGTGGCCACTCAAGAAAGAGAGCTGAGCCTTTGATCCCTCAGCTTTTTTTTTTATACTGACCATGAGGCAGATGGGATGGAATACCCTGTTGGTCAGTTTTGGGTCACCTGTCCTGTCAGCTCCTCCCCGCAGGTGTGACCCCTCTACGCTTTTCTGCTTCTGACTCTCCAATGGTGCAAACAACACTCGTCTGACCTTGGTTGTTATAGCAATAAGTATAAGCAAGAGCCTCTCTGCATACCATTCCTTGGCGTAGATTACAAATAATCAGGTCTTATCACTCTGAGAACAAACAGTGTCTCCCCAACATGCTGCTAATTTCAGAGTTCAGTTAGTTAGAAGAGGCTTAGCTAAAAAGTAAAATTACTGAACAGAATATTGGTTCTGTTTTACCTCAAACCAGGACATTCTTACATGCATATCAGCACAGGTCCATGGTCAGGATATACAGACTAAGACATATAACTGACTTACCACATGTTAGACAGGTGTTTTAACTGATTTCATGTGGATACTTAACCCATTGCAAATGAGAAAAAAAACATGTAATTTAAAAAAAAAAAATTACTAGTTTATTTTGGAATGTTTTATGTTGCATTTGCCATGAGTTGAGAGTACACAATGGGTCTCTTACACTGATTTAGCTCATACATGGCACCTCAACAAGCCATAGTAACTTAATGAAATGTCTGGGTCTTTTCAGTGTTTGGAATTCTTTTCTTCTAATAAAAGTGTCCTCTCATCAGTGGGAATCTTCCCTCTGTGCTTACTTACTAGTTAGACAGTGTTCAATTCCAAGAGCAAAAACTAAATATACCTATGTTTGCCTAAATCACCATGACTTTACACACAAAAAATGTCATTCTTTTTGTCTTTTTCTGTATTTGTACTATTCAGATGATGTGAAACATACTGCTTTGGGAAAATTATATTGAGAGCTCTGCCATTAGTGTATCTGGTACTGGAGCAGTTTTTATGAATTTTTGAGGATAGATGCCTGTATGAATTATTTTGAAGCAAGTAAAATTAAATATTGTTTATGGCATTGCACAGTATTCCAATGCACGTGCTAAAAACAGTATAGTTTTTAACAAATTAAATTCAAAATAATATTTTAACATTTTTGCACATAGAAGTTTCACAGATTAGGAAAGCTGAAGTCTGAAATTCAGCCTCTAAACTGATGTGCTTAAAAGCAAGGTTCAGTGTGTGATTTCAGTCTAGTCAACCCAGTGGCTTAACATAACAATGTTATTATCAGGGAGCCACATCTGAAGCTCAGATTTTTCACTCCTTTGGCTATTCAGATTCTTTTGTATTGGGTTTAAGGCAGTTCTTGCTCTTTGGCTAGTTGGTTATTTATACTAAGTTGAAGAGGAAAAAGATGAGAGCCAACTTTTGATGTTTACAGTTGAAATAATAAAAAGTGCTTTTCCCTTGCTGGACAATATTGCTTGCAGAGAGATGGAGCATTCAAAGAGAAGCAAATGCACATACAGCAGTCTAAACTCACTGTCACTGACAGGTTCTGAAAAGGTTGCTCCCTATTGAGTAGCTGAACCTGATAAAAAGTATGGTTCCCCACCGACATCTAGGAGGCCATTAAAATTTTTTGAGCTGTTCCAAAATGCATAGTCCCAATTAAAGAGAAGGCTCTGTGTTCTTCTTCCCAGGGGTGAGCTGATAAGCCAAGAGTAAACCATTCTGGTAGTGGAGACAGAAGGATTGTGAGGATTACCCCTGAGGAAAACGTGGATATGGCATAGCACCGAGGAGCAACACTGGTGAGGAGCTGAGCTCTCTGGAGCCTTTCTGGCGCCTGCTCCTAGATGTGGCTTCAGTTTTAACAGCTCGTTCTACCAGGACAATATGAACTGCCCACGATTGCTAGACTTCAGCAGATTTAATTATAATTCTGTGGTTTGTTAAATATTGATGCTTTGTTTAGTAGTTGTTTAAAAGTTTTGTACCATGACTACACCTTGTAGTAAAAAAACCAAAAACAAAAACAAAACCAAAAAGCTCTTTCTCTGGCAGACGCTTAAGAATTGAGACAAATAGTATCATTAAATTATATTTCCAGTTTTCATTATATACTTACCTAAAAAGAATAATTTTTTTCCTTTTTAAGCCAAAAACCACAATAAGCAGGAGACAAATAACACAAAGATGAGGGAAGTAATTTCTGACAAATTCTGGAGAATCCAAACTTCAACCACTGTCATTTTTCTTTCTCTTATTAACTTCAGCAAGCTTTGGTAAAATTCCATGTGAAGAATTACAGTTTTAGAAGTCTTCTAGCCAGAATTCTAGCCATTCATGTGCCCTGTTATGATCCTTATTTAACAACCACTCTTGGATATTTCTACCTAAGTTAGATCTGTCCCAGAATGCATTGCCCTACTTTCTCCCTGATCCCAAAAGTCTTTATCTTCTCTGATTCAAATAGGACAGATGGCCCAGAAGAGATTAACAGACCTCCTGAGACATATTTCATAAAAACTGGGAGGTCTGTTATAGTTCAATAGTTATGTGATCTTTATTCTAAAAATGATATTATAGTTATGATTGGAACAGCTTGGACATTTCAGATTTTATTACCAATTAACCTTCAAAATCATGTAATCATTACAGACATAATAACTGACTTTTTTTCATTTAGTATATAACACAGAATAATTTTAGTGGTCTAAAATGAAAAAAATATAGTTTAAGAAATCTTCCTTTCTATTTCTGATTAAATTCAAAACCTGTCAGGGTTACTTATCAGGATTACTAATTTAAAGATAGTATACAGTCAGCTACCATCACACAGTCAGGGTGTCACTTGACTTCAGAATTACTTTAACTTACTGTGCCCATGGCATACTAAAGGTGAAAAAATGACTTGCTTTAAATTCAGAATTCCCATCCTATGAAATGACTTGCTTATAAACAATGAATTTTAAGAATGTTCAATGTTTCAGGTCTAAGCAGTGGCAATGCCAAATTGTGAAGAAACTGTTTCTTTAGATGGTTGGGGGGGGTTTGTTTGTTTGTTTGTTTTTAATTTGGTGTGAGATGTACCATGTTTTCACAGTATTTCTTTACATTGTGAGAAGCATTAAAAGAAAAGACAAGGAAAAGACAGAAATTCATATTCGCCATAGGAATGACTAATCTGCTAGTAAAACATTAGTTCCCCTCAAGCAAATACAGAGAGCATTAGAAAGCCAGCAACTTTATTAGGAAAACTTTTAAAACAGTCATTACTTTCAAATATGGCATTGACCACTTCTTAGAGTGAATAACAAAGCAGTGATTCAACAGGAGAGAGAAGCAGGGACTGTGCACCCACACTACAAGGTAAGTCTTTGTACCACCAAAGTATCTCTGAAATGGGAAATAAAGCTTAAAAATAGAGGAGAAATAATACAATGGGAGATGATTTTTGTTACATCAGACCAGAGATCTCTTCCTGATAGTATATGATGGTGAGATAGCACTTATCCCTATCTCAGTCTTGAAGAAAAAGAATTGCCCAGCTGCTATTAATACTGTATAAATCAGCCTGTGCAGGGTTCATATAAAAAACTATTGGCATTTTTAAACACCACACTTGTTTATGTCTCATTTAAATAAGGTAAGATGACATGATGTTAAAGAACCTGACATTCAACTTGTGTATGATTTTCAGCCTAATCAGATCAGATGAGGTGGCCCTTGTTCATAAGTAAATGAAACTATCTTCAAGGAACATTTTGGTTTCTTGCAACCCATTCTCATTGCTTATAAAGAGCACAAAACAAGATAGATTTAATGATTTTAACTCACTAAACCAGGAAGGCTTTTTCCTTCCTTTTTTGTATCCTTTTTATTTTTTATGATAACAACGTTCTGGTACTATTAACAGATAAGTTATTCCATTTCTATATAAATATATTTTACCTCCAGAAAATAAGATGTTTCAACAATAGATAAAAGACAATTATTGTTAAATCTTAAAAAGAAAGTTGATTTTTCTATAATGATAGCCATGTTAAAAAAATTGGATGGATTACAAATAAAATTAAAACAACTTCACTGTTTTCTCAATTGAAATGAGAAAATAAAATAAAAACATTTTGTATTTTCCTCCCATTAAAAATTTATATGATATTAACACAGCTTCATGGAAAAAATTATTTTGTTGGAATAACTTTTACTGACCGTACACTTTTGACAGCATTTTTTCTGGTCATTTCTAACTACTGCACAGTTCTGTGAGGTAAGGGAGACAATAAGACAACATTAAAGTAAAATATCTGAATAGATCGGTTCCTCTACTAGACAAGAACACTTTCAAGTTCTTTTTCTATTTCTGACAAGTTTTGTCTGCACCAATTAAATAGAAAATTCTGACAGGGAGAATAATTTTTCAAGCATTTATAGACCAAAAATCAAATGGATTTCTTTTAGTTAAAAGACTGGGAATTTTACGAAGAAGAAAATAAATCTGGAATTCAGAATTCTTACCACTTATTTTAGATATCTTGCCCAGGTATTACCCAAATGACATTGTAGATGCTCACATCTAGAAAGGAGAAGGACACTAACCCAAATAATCTAAAAGAACCATCTGCAGTCTTAGTCAGCAGAGGAAAGGAGATATCTAACATCTGCAGAGGAAGATCCTGCTTAAGTCTCCCCTTTTCTTCATTGCCCTTGGAGGACAATCCAGCTGTGAAAATTTATTCTAGGTAAGTTCCCTAATCATTCTGCTTCAATCATGTAGACTTTTTTTTTGGTTTGGGTTTGGTTTTTTTTTGTTTGTTTGTTTTTTTACAGAGCAAGAAACAGCCTTAATGGGACAAAATGGCCATTATGTTCTCTCATGTTTAAACCTCCCTCCAGGCTGAGGATAGTCTAGAAGTCAGATCTTCTACCTCCTGAATGAATGGTTTAATGTTAGACTCTGGCAATCACCATGAGATGGGCTGGATTTAATTTTAGTCCTGCATAGATTTAACTTTTGAGTTTTCTTCAGAAATCGTCATTTCAAACTGAATCGCAATAACACTCAAGAAAGGAGATTAAGTGTACTGTGCATGTACTTCTGTCTACTCACAGGTGGTTAAATGTTGGGAGTAATTAAAGATGAATGCAGAATGGCTGAAAGAACACATTTTGTCACCTACCTGGTTAAGGAGAAAAATTCTGGAAAGTAGGTCAATTAGATCAATGGATAGGACTTCAGTTTTCAGTCAGTCTGAATCACATAGGAAAAACTACAGGAAACAACAGGTTCATTTGTTCCAAGCATTATTTCAACATGATGCTCCCGACTTGTTTTGCCAGTTGGTGGCATAGGATTTTCCTGACAAAGCAACTGATTTTATTTATTTTTTTGAGTTCTTCATACTGTGCAGGTCACTGCTGAATTCAGCTGTCTTCACAAAACAACACATGGAAGTAGATACTCAAAGTTCCATCTGAGAAATTTTGAACAGAAAGGTGGGAGACTAGGGCGTGGGGAAGCAGGGGGAGTTACCCTGGCATTGTAAGTAAGAATTTTGAAAGCAAAAACCTAGTAATTTTCAAATGTCATGTGGATTAGCAGTAGTTATTCAGGGACCATCGTATCTCTTTACAGCCATCAGTGAATGGAGTGTGTTAAGGTGGTGTTTCTATAGCAACTTGTTTCCGGTGCAGTGTACCAAGAGCTCCTAATGCATGTACACAAGGTAATTTTTAAAAACTTGTAGCTGATCATTTGGGCACATTACTAGTGCCTCAAAGATTAAATGGTCAGAGACTTCAGGCACTTAAGCAATTAAAGGGTGGGTGGTAGCTGAAATCAAATTTGTTTCAGTATTGCTCCTCGGTTCCCCTTAGCACATTTTATTGAGTTACGATGGAATCCATTCAAGAAAGTGTTAAGTAATTTAGGATCCATGTGAAACAATTGTGGAGAGTTAGAGAAGGGACCTCTGGCCATTGTAACCTGGTGCCAGAAGCATTCCAGTGACCTATTGTAGGATGTTTAGCTGGAAAAAACAGAGCTTCACTCAAGAGGATAATTAAACACGTATACCCTTTTCAGATGTTCATTTCTTTAACTTCTTGGACTTATAGGTGAATATATACCAAAGTCTTTCCAGTGGATCCATCTTGATCCTCTTAAGATTCTGTATTAAATAAAATGGGGGGTTGGTGAATACACTGGTCCGTACGTGAGTATATGGAAACTCTCCTTTTACCTCAAGCCATTTCCATTGTGAATGAGTGATGAAGAGAAAAACTCCCTCTCAATGGGATATGTTTAAAAGGATACTTATTTTTTCCATATTGGTTTCATTGTATGTTCTTCTGTAGTGCTCTGTATTGGCTGTCTGTCAAGGTCATATGCACTGAATTTCAAATATTACTCATATCCTTTCCTAAATGGCTCATTAGAGGTTTTTAAATAAAAGCTTTTGTTACCATAAGGACTGCAACGTCTGCATCTGTATATAAGCAGGTGATCACAACTTAACAGAATTTAAGTAAGACAAGATATCAGTACCATCCTTGTCAAGTGACCAAAAAATCCAGATGATTACATTTAGAAATTTTCCTATGGCAAAGATTACAAATGTATGTTAAATATTTCATTAGTAATACAAATGAAGTAGCAAAAAATTACGTTTTCCTGTATTTGCATGGTAACTGTTAAACTGGCACTGGAAGTCAGGTGAACTCTTGCTTGAGATGAACGAGTTATTACTTGGAATTTTTCAGTTGATGTAGGATAATATTTATTATTATTTTGACTGTAAAATTGCAATGAGAATCCCAGGCTGGTATTCTAAGTCACAGAACTATATAAATCAAACAGGTTTTTGTACATCTATATTTCCCCTCTGGGTCCTCTTCTGTAAACAGATATCCACTATTACTTAATAGAAGTCAAATCATGCCTATTATCTCAAGACTATCTATCCTATAAGAATTAATAATTATTATTGTTATCTGGGTGAATCAGCAGTAATTTCTTGTACAAGTCTCACATTTCAATATTTCTCTGCTAAAAATATTAGCTATATGTAGAACATATGAACAGCGAGAGACAGTATGGTTTATCCTAAGGCATATCTTCTTGAATAATAACTGAGAGAGGGTATAAAAGAGTTTTGCTTTTGTGTTTTCAGTTTATGGGGGTTTTTTGTTTAATGTAGTTTTTGGAAGCATTTCCATTTTATCCTTTGTTTAGATTTAACTAAATGGAAGAAAATACACCACTGTATAACGGAACAAATGCCAAAGCTCTGTTTCAAATGAGTTTTCAGCAGGTGTTTATGTAACGCGAGACGTAACTACTATTTAGAAGTGACTATTATTTATAATTAGAATTTAATCTAAGGCCTCATATAAAACTGTTGCAGTGAGAACAGACACCACTTGTCATTCCATTTTGATTTTCTGTTATGATGTCTTTTTTATAAAGGGTGAGTAGACTTTTCTATTTCACATTTTCTTTGCTCACCCTGCTCTGGCATTCACAAAACGAAAACTACCACAGGTTCAAATTCCTTTTCAGTTTTTCTTTAGCTATAAGACACAGAAGAAGTGGAATCTTGATGAAGACATGATAAAGATATTTATGAAAATTAAATTTTAATAAAATTTCTGGTCCTGCAAACATGTATAAGTATGATTAACTTTATAATTACCTTCCTTGAAACTATTGCTAGCAATGCTCATTCAACTAACCCTTCAACTTTAGACTTCAGTGTTTGTAATGTTAGGATCAGTACAGCATACACCATGCAATAATTCCTAAAATTTACAATCTCCTTTTCTAAAGCAAAGTATTTCTGCAAGTGCTGTGTGTATTTTTAGGGACCTAGATTCTAGGTCTAGTGCTTTTATTTCTTTCCCTTAATTTGAAATAAAAAGGTCAGAATCTAAAACCTCAATGCTGATCTGGAAGTCTCTTATTTATTTTTTTCAAGAAATGCAATCAGGTAGAGATTAAACTATTGTAATGTGTCTCCCTGCAATCTATCTAGCAGAGATTAGACACTCCAGAGAACAGCAGAGCTGCTTCTTTAAAGCCAAAAGAGGGTTGGCAGCTGTGTCAGAAAGGTGATTGTTTAAAAGATCTTGGAGCTCTTGGAAATTTCCTGCATATTGTATTTAAGAGAAGGAATTTACTCTCTGTACAGGAAGTAGAACATTGATGGTTTTCCATTTGACTGAAAACACATTTCCTCTTATCTAGTATAAACATGCATGATAAAAGTGCAGATGATATTTTAAAAGTGAAACTTTTTTCATAAATATTTAACTTTACATAGATTATTGTTAAGCTTAAGGCCACATGCATTTACTAGGAGGCAGGGAAATAAATGTAGAGTGGGAAGTTCAACCAGTGCTGCTTTTATGACTACAGCTCTCCTAGATCTTATCTTTGCATAAAGAAAACAACAATGGAAACATCCCCTCTGTGCCTCCTAAGATTACAGGGATAAAACTTCCTTAGCTCAATGATTGACATGTCCATCTAAATGCTTTTTCTTCCATTGCATGAAAGAACTGCTACCCTCTATACACAAAAGTGAGAGACAGCCCTTGCTGTTCCTAAACCACAGAGTATTCACGCAACTACCCTTCTGCCCTTTACGAAGATGTGTTATTATGGATGGTTTTCATCTTTCAAGAAACACAGACCTCCGTTCTAATGGTGACTGCGTATTACAGCAGTGGATGATAATCATGTCAGCCTGGTTACTGGCTCTCCTCCCAAGCAACAGAAATTTTGCAGAGAAGGACATCCAAACTTAGCATGTTAGCAAGCTCTGCTCTTCCAAAGAAGTCATGTCAGAGGCAATACACCTGGAAAAAGCCCCAGGAACCAGGGTCATGGATATCTTATCCGAGTTAGATAGTGATCCAAGTAATCCAGTACCTAGGTGGTATGCTCACACGTTACCTTCAGATTTAACCACTTACTTTCAGCTCTGCACAAACTGTGGTTCTCCTCCCTTGGCAAATTCAAACTATGGCCAGCTACACAGGCAGAATTTGATTTCCCTGCCAAGATGCCCTAGAACGTCTGTTTGCTGTTTCCAATTGAATTAAGAAGTGAGCATAATGGATGAGTAAGGAGACATTTGTTCTGTTTTGTATTTCATCATTCCCAGTGCTGTAGCCAAAATTAGATTTATTAAATGCTGCTTTCATAAATTTAGCTTCAGTTCTTTTCTCTGTGTAAATAAGCACTTCTAATCTTGCATAGAGTTTGAAGACTCAGGACCTACCTTAGTCTGAAAAAAACTATTTGACATTGTTTAGACAAAAAAATCAAGAGAATAAGTCACATTAGTGTGATAGTGTCAGTAAAAAAACCCCAATGTAGTAGAATGACAGAAGTTCAAGACACTAACCAGACACCAAGAAGATTTTAGTCCACTTCTCAACTTCCCAACAAACTTTCTTGGACATCGTCAATAATCTCCCTACTGCAATCCTTCACTGTACAAAATAGATAACATTTGCATTTCCTCTATTACTTAAACCTTAATCTTCATGGTGCAGGAACTGCTCAAATTATATGGATGTACAATGCATAGCATATTGATCTTAGTGTGACATCCTAATCACATTTGTATCACTATATGCAGTATTAAATTTGGCTATGTTGCTGGCCTGTAAACAGCTACGTCTGCCTCAAAGCCAATATTGCACACATAGATGAGCAAAGTTTCAAAAGATGCATTAAGTTATCCAACTTAGGCATTTTAGTCTAGCTTTCTATTATTTACGATTATGTCAGCACTTCTGTTATCTTATTTTTTACCAATCTATAATTAACTTGTACAAAATTCACTAGGGATTACATTTTAGAGTAGAAGGTCTTTTCCTCATGCAAAATTGCTTACGAGCATGGAAAGAAATAGCTTAGTTGAATGTTTATTATCATGTAACAGGAAGTTTATTAGTCTTTGTACAATAGAGATCTCGTATTTGGCCTATCCTGGTGGAAGGATGAACAGATGATAAAGGGTATTAGAAGTCTCTGAATCCACCTTCTGTATTTTCTCCTTTTCAAAATTCAGTCCTTTCAGCTTGTATGCTGATCACCCTTTTGCCTGGTTAGGATAACATTTCTGTTTCCTGTAGAAGAAAATCTGCTATAGGAATTGTTTTACATTTATACTCAAGAGTCAATGGATAAAACACAGGAATGATCCCAGTAAAGGGAAAAAAAACTTGACTTTTCAAAGGTAAGAATCCTAACAATTCCCTGGTAATTCGTTGATTTATGCTTTCATATTGGCTCAAGGCATCTTCAAAGTGCACAGTGTCATGAGAAGCTGAGTGCATTTTTCTTCTTAGCTTCTCCAGCCGTACAGATAAAGCATTCTCTTGAGACAGAAAATAGGAATTTGAACTAAAGATTCCCCTTTCTGAATTAGTATTTTAAGTACACAGCTGACAAAAGGTGAGAAGAAGCTGTTCTATCAACATCTCTAATTTTTTAAAGGCTATTTGGGGGTATCAATGCTACCTAACACACATGTCTTCCTTCATCCTACACTTAAGTGAGTCCTGGAGAAAAAGGCATTTCAAATTTTTCTCTTGCCAGTATCCCACACTGCGTAGTATATGGTGCTTGCAGCTCAATTTGTCTTTCTGAGGTATTTCTTCTCCCATGCAACAGAAGCAGATTTTGAACATTCATTCAGTCATAAGCCTCAAGATGTAGCACAACTGAAAAGTGAATCCTCATTCTATAATTTTTCCCTAAACAGAGTAGGATACCTCATTCTCTGGAGATCTGTACTGTTGTGGTAACATTGCTTATAAGAACTTGTAATGACTTATGAGTGTTTACAAGTGAATTAATGGTGAATTTCAAATTATTGGTTGTGGTTAAAGTAGCCAGCATGATAAGTTGTTTGTTTATTTTTTGTTCCAATAAAAAACCAAACAAAACAACTTGCTAGTTTTACACTAGGTCTGTTTGTCTCAAATTAAGGTTTCAGTTGGAAAACAGCCTACTTGCTCACAGAGGGATTCCTGCTGTGGGCAGGAAGGAAAGAAAACCTTGATGAGTTGAAGTCAAATTGCTGCTAATCTGCTTAAAGATGCAGCGACAAACTGTGATTCAAACACTCAAGTCCTTTTCGAGTGAACATTTCATCACTGATTGTATGACCTTTACAAATACTGTTGAAATATTGTCTCTTTATGTGTAAAAATAATGATATGTTATATTTATGTGAACACCCATCTGCTTGGTGTTGGATTCTCAAATACAGACATGAATTCAAGAAAATTGTGTTTGATTAAGATCACTGCGCTCCTAAGGACTAGTGAAAAAATCAGTCTTGGAAACAGCACCATATTGTAGGGCTGTATGTTGTCTTATTTAGAATAAAGTTCAGAAAGAACACATACAGCATAGGTGGACCAAACAAGTTATTTGCTTTAATAGCTTTTCCATGTTAAAGCACTTACTTTAGAAGCCAACTTTTGTCTGGCTCTCTTTCTAACCAGAAAAAAACTCCTGACAAATAACCTGCTAAAGTAACTGGATCCAATAGACAAATAGTCCAGAAGGCAAAATGTACTAAATCCTTGAGGTTTTACAAAGTTTTTTGTTCACCTGATGTTGTAGGGAAATGCCCAGATGCAGAAACATTAAAAAGTTTGCCATGGATTTTTGTGTCATTGAAAAGCTGCCTTGAAGTTGCCGTTCAAAAAAAACCGAACCAAAAAACAAAATCCACAAAAACCAGGCAATGACCTCAGTTACTACCGTGGCTATGTTTACCGTAAGTGTACTTTCTATGTACAGTTACACTGTTACATCATGTCAGCAAAGCTCTCTTACTATGGTCACATATCTTTATTATGTCTGGCAAATCATACCTTTCTCACAGAGAGCTGACAAGAATACGATTCTGCCACTATAGTCTACATGATGGGGATTTGCCCCCACAGCTAAATCACACCTCATCTACCCCGACTGACATGGCTATTCTGGCAGAAATCTGCAGCATAAATATACCGTCAAGGAAGGAAATACAATTTTCCATTATATTCCCAAATAGGCAAATACATGAAGAGAAATTAACAGATGCATGAGCGGCCCTATACGATGTTGATCATTACTGTAAATATGTTAAGACCTTAAGGTGGAAAATAATGTGATCTGTGAGACAAAGTGAGAAATGCAGGTTAACCACTCATCTTTCAAACCTCAGGTGAAGTTTTGTGTAATATCCACACACGTGATTTGGCATTTTACTTAAGAACAATTAACTAACATTATGAAATAAATGTATTCATGTGTGGTGGAAGCATATGAAACTTTATAAGAAGGAAATCTTTATAAAACAAATATAATTTTGAACTAGAAAGAAAATAACTAATACAACACAGAAGAATAAAATTAGACAGAAAAAAATAAGTATATCCTTCTGAGAGTACATAATGTAGCAGAAACAGCACAAAGTTCACATCTGTAACAGCAAAGGTGTCATTTCTGCAAAGTGAGTTTTGTAAGTGAAGGGCATTTTGACGGCGCACATCCAGCCCCTCTGTCTAAGCAGTCACACTCAGCAGTCCAAAATCAACAATCTTCTTTAAAACCACAAAACACAATCATGAGAACAAAAATGTAAACTCTGGTGCAAAACCTAACACACAATTTTGAGAGTAGCAATCTTGATCAAATGAAAAAAATAAATTCTTGGATTTTTGCATGGGAAGAGAAGTCAGAACTTTATATCTGTTCTGTTTTTATTTCTGTCCTAAACCTATGTATATAACATTCGATTACAAGTGTCCTGTTGGAGGAGTCATATAGACTGATGTTCTGATTAGATATTGCCAAGTATTAAATTGTTTTAGCATCTGTAACAACGCAATAAAGTCCAAACATTTTTAACTGTCCATGTGTTTAAATGCCAAATATCTGATGTGTAGATAGAAGTCAGAATTACACGCACATATTTTCCTGAACTGTGTGGGTCTGCTTGGCGTTTCATGCACATATATTGGGAAAATGCATTTTACATGAGTACTTTAAAACATTTTTTATATATGGTTTATCTCCTGTGTTTGTTATCATTTGTCCCTTTCTCTCTTACAACTCTTTAAAAAATATAGTAGTGAATTACTATAGCTAGATTAAGTTCTTAGACTCAGCTATCAGTATGAGAAGGGAAAACGCTTCGGAAACTCTCCTAGGAAACAGAGATCCAAGACACTCATAATTCTTTCCTGTTGCCTGTGACACTCGCTCACTGTATTGACTTCTCCAACCCTATGACTCGTCTAGCTCAGGTAGTACAGCCTACCCCAGGAATGAATTGAAACCCTCTGGTCTATCATATGTTTACCATGCCACATAGCCATGAGGTACAGAGCTGGTAGACTCAGGCTGAGAAGCCATATTAGATATCTACCACCATCTTATCCTAATTGCCAGTTGGAGATGCAATGCTTGGGCCTGCTACGGAGGATTGAAGTCAAGCTCTCTTCATAACTTGAAACCTCACTGGAAGCTGTATGCAATGGTTTTGATACTAGCCAGTAAGTGTGGCTTCAGGGCAGCTCTTGGGATAGCCCTTGTGTCCCCAGAGGGACACGAGTCCTTCAATCTACCACTCTCTTTGTCAAAGAAGAAACTAGTTCCACCAGGAATCAGACCATATCTAGACTCGTGATTCAGACAGGTGAAGAAGATGGATACGTGAGATAGGCAAGAAAAGTATTTCTCCCTTATTTGACTAAGATAGGAGTACAGTCTACCCTCTAAAGTATCCTTTTGTGTTATCTGATTTTATTTTGAAGAACTCCGTGTTTTGATTTGGGGTGGGGGAGAGTCCTGATCATTTAATATTTGGAAACAGAATTCTCCTTCAGCATGCAAAAATCCTGCAACTCTGGCTACCTCTTATAGATAATAAGGGAAAATAATACAGGGATGTTTGAGTCCTCAGCATAAGCTCTGATCATCTGTATTCTTAACTGTTAACTGAATCCTTGGCTTTGATTTGGATTTTCAAAAATACTTCAAAACCTAATCTTTTAAAAAGATGGTGCTAGCTCCAAATTTTTGGGACACATACTAGCTGCTTTTTTTGGACATTGGATCCAAGGATCAGTTTCTGTTTCTCTTCTGTTTCATAGGATAAACACAGCTTTTGATTTTACGTAATCATATTTATGTCATAGGAAAGGTTTATAACTTGATATTTTAATCCGCTTCTATCAGAATTCATTATTACTTTCTTCCTTCCACTCAGAAACTGACTAAAACCCCCAAATTTGAAGCCTAGCTCAATTCAAATTGCTTGCTTAGAGAAGTTTCATATGAATATATGATTCTACCAAAGCCAAAATAATTTCACATTTACTGTAGTACGGTCATATGCTCATATAGAGCTCCTAAGGTTATCTCAGGTAGACTTGCATCAGTTAACGGTATGTCAATTGAGAGATCCCTCCGTTAAGGTCATAGGTCTCAAATTAGTTCATTTAAGGCTAGCACAGTGTAAAGTGGCTGAATTAAGATGACCTCAGTTACAGTTTTCTCTGTTAAAGCTGTGTTAGTTAATGCTCCCAGGGTCTTTTTCTTCCCTGCAGGACACAAACTGCCTCTATTAAAGACAGTGGAAATTGTTGATATTCTGCAGGGAGGAATAAGGCCTTGAGATTAAGAAGCTTGCATTAACAACACCTTAGTTAAGATGTTTTTCTTTCAGAAATACCTGTTAAAAACAGCTGCTAAAGTGATTTAGGAACACTCAAGTGCCAGATCACGTATTTGTAGTAACTGCTAAGATGTAGGTAAAGCACTTCAACAGCTGTGAGGTAGCGATTTAACAGTGGGGAGACTTGTCTTGTTTTCTTTTTTCTTACTTCTCCTTCTCTTAATATTGATGCTGGTTCTTTATAAGCTAGATGACAAACTTTGAAGCTAAAATAGTCATAAATTCATAATATTCAGTTATGGATTGTCTGTAACAACATCCCATTGACTGAGATCACCAGATGCAATGTCCCAAAATTATGTCCAAGGGACATTGCCTTCACAAGATATATCTGGCTTGCTCCATTCCTCCCTTCTCCCTTCTTGGATACACCTGGCTGTAATCAGCTGGTGGTCTGTTTCAGTTGTGCCCCAGAGCTGTGACCCTGGCTGAGCTCAGCGGTTCTGACAGGTGAATGGAGGTATACGTGATGCTGAAGTTACCTCCGACATAAGCTGTGGGTAGTCACACTGCTTCAGCCTGTGCCAGAGCACAAACTGTCTTTGCAAGAGGTAAAAAAGTAGAGGTTAATTGCTTGTCAGAGTACCTAGATTAAAAACAAGCCAAACTTTTAGCCTTTTAATGTTATTGTTATTTTCAGACTACTCGATTTTAAGTAAGATTGTTAAATTTGAAAACCAAAACAACCAACCAATAAAATCCTCGAAAAAATTTCTATCAAAGAATGACAATATTCTTTTTTCATTCTGAATAAATTTGAAGTGACTTTGCTAAAATTTAAAAAAATTATTTGGCTTTCATTTACCATGACCTATAAAAAGCTAAATGCAAATAAAGAAAGGACAAGAATTAGTTCATTAGACAGGCCTTTTAAAAGTTTGTGAGTTTGGTCTCACTGACTTAACACTGTAAGGCCGAAGCAACGGTGTGCATTATTATTGAGCATGTAAGAATCATCAACTATGTAAAACTCATTCTGATGAAATTTTGTTATGCTTCAGCTTGGTAGATTGTAAGCACAGTATTCTGTGTTCTTAAGAGAAGAAAAAACGTGTGTAAATCCTTTTCTTTACTGTTCGGTTAGGCCCTACCTACACAAGGAAAACAGGTCGTGTTTTAAATTTGTTAGTGGTTATCTTTTTATTTCTAGTCACTACGCATTTGTTATAAAGACAATTTGAATCCATTTAAGGCATAAAAAATATTGTAAAAAAAAAATCTTGTTTAAAATCATTTCCGTAAAAAAATGGTCAGAAATTAGTCTTTCTCCTCAGGCAGTGATACAGTTACTGAGGTGCTGAGTTTAATCTTGCCTAGCTTTTAATTGCAGCAAGAGGTATAGAACTTAAGTACAAAAAATAAGTATGAAATTCAAGTTTGTCGTATAGTTATAATTGTGGTGTAGCTGGGTAACAGGGCTGTGCCTGTGTGCACACCTACTGCACTCAAGTCATTAACTCCTTGGGTGATCCAGAAACTCCCCATGTAGACATCTGCGTAGAGGAGATAATGGAGCAATTTAGACAATAGACCAACTTGAGACAGTGATTGACCGAACTCCTAGCCGCCCTCTCAATTAAGGATTTGACTAATTGGTGCAGAAGCTCTCCTGGTGGAAATTTTGGACTGCCCTGAAGATTTCCCTCAGGAAACTCTGCAGTGCCTAGACCAATTTCTATGCTTAAATACATTGATTAACATCCTGTGTGGAGAAACTTGCTGTCTCAAAGACTCTCAGGAGGTTCTTGCTGCAAAATTGATCAAATTGTACACAGAAAAGTCCAACGGGGCAGTCTTTTGTAGACAGTTAGGAGAATTAGGAGATGTTTTGTTTGTAACTTGAAATAATCCATTGCAGTGGAACTTGCATATGATGGAGGTGTCGCGCAGGACCAGTACCAGGTGGATTGTAAGAACTGAGCAGAACAGCAGGTCAAGGAGTCTCAGCAGATCCAGTTGAAGACACTGCTGCAAGGACCCTTGCAATGGAGATGCCTGTTGCAGACACCAACTGTTCTGTTCAAGAGATTTGATTCCCCACCCTGTGCCAAGATCCCAGTGAATTAGATTTTAGCAAACACTCTGTCTGTGAGTGTCTATGCAACATAATCATGAATAAGTTAGTTGCCTAGTCTAAACTCAGGGGAAGTAGTGTCACCTCCACAGCATGATTTATACCACCTACCTTTTAGACAGTTAAAAATGTGTAAACCTTCTGTAGAAGTACGAGCTCTATATTAATTACACTGAGGTGCAGGTGCGCTAAGGGCACTCAGGTTTGCCATTCGTGCTCGGCAGCAGTGCTGTCTCCTGCATCCTGTGATGCAGCTGTGATTACACAGCTGCAAAACCTCTTTCCCCCACCATCACTCTTTTCCTCTTCCTTCACCTCCATCTATGTCAGGGCTGGAAACATGTCCTTGATTTTACTCAGATTCCAGCAAAATACCTCACCCAAGAACTTTTCATCCAAATATCGTTAATTTAAAGCAAATACACAACTTTGAGAGCAATTTACAGTGGAAAAGCATGGAAAATTTACTGCACTATGTTAGCTGACTAATCCTGCAAAACAAAGCAGGAAATGTATGGAAAGAGGAATAAAAGCCCCTCAATGAAAAGGAGAAATTGTATTTTGATATCTTTAAAGCTGCTACTGCTGCTAGTAGCATCCTACGTTACCCAGCTCTGTCTCCGTGCCTTATCCCCCGTAGTGCCAGCATAGCTCTGTAGTGGCAAAATGAACTAAGAGAGTGATGCTGACGAAAACTCACACAGCAGAAGGAAACAGTTATTTTTCAGCTCCGTCAGTTCTCCAGTGTGGTTCATTGCACAGTGGTGGAGTGAGGGCAGGTGTGAGTGGTAAGCATCATTTCTGGCAGTGCTAGTATATGACAGTTTAAAATACTTAGAAACCGCCAGCCCTTCATACCCAGTGTGTTGTATCATAAACAAACTGAAAAATCTTTCCAGAGCCTTTAAAGGCCTATCTAATATTATATAATACAGAAAGAGGGGTTTATCCAGAACTATGCCTATGAACTTCAGTGAAGAATTAACACCTTCTTAATCAAAGCATGAATATCCATAGAAATAGAAAAAAAAAAATTGTTTAGATGTTATCCACAGAAAGGTTGTATTTATTACTTTCTCTCTTGCAGGATGCTGAAATCTCTTGTGTTATTCTAGCCATTTCTTTTTCAACATAACCAGAAGATAAGCTAAATCAGACTCTTACTGATTTAAGAAGAAAAAATATACAATGTTGTTCCAGTTTTTAAATCATAAGAAAGTTTGGTAGTACATACATATGGTAATACATTAGACTGCTTTTCTCTACACGAAATGGACCAGATTCTAAGGTTACTCTTTAAAAGAAAAAAAAATCAATAAGGACATTTACAGTTAAGTTCAAGTCTTAAAAGTAGTATTATAAACAAAGCATTAAGAAATCTGAAGAGATAAGACGTTCTTCACCATTAAGTGCAAATCTATCATTTCTATTTTAAGTTCTTTTCACTTTGTAAAACTTAAAACACATCAAAACACTCCAGATAAACTGCATAAAAAAAGAAAAGAAAGAGTAAGGCAATAATTCTTTAGTTATAAGAACATTTTAGAAACAGCATAGAAACCCGTTTGAGCAAATATAAAACAAAATTGGTGTATCTTCTAAATCATGCTCATCATTGATAAAAGTCTTGCAAAGTGCTGGAGTAAATAATAGAAAACAATAATAAAAAAACCCTTAATTGACAGATTCTTAAAAATACAAAACCCCCCCAAACAAACAAAAAAACACCAAACAAATAAAACACCTAAAATAAACTAGGAAATCTTTATACCAAATGATCCAGAGTAGATTTCTACAAGGTCACAGAAAGTATCTTAGTATAAGCCTATGGTAAATAGGTAAAACTTACAGAAAATAATTATATCTTCAACACCACTTTTGTGCTTTAGAATAATTTGCGAGAATTTCAGTTAAAATGCTTACCAAAGTTTTCAGATATAGAGAAAGAACCTTCAGATCTTGATGTATGCAATGTATCTCTCATAAAAAACTCAACAGCTGTCATGTTCACAAGCAACATAGAGGCGCTCAAAGCAACCATCCAAGAATGATTGTCATCAGCCATGACTCCATTCTCTGAGATTCAGACTTGTGGCAAATGAATTATGATCAGTTTAAGTGATTCATCATCACTCACTGACTCCAGATCTTCATCACAAAAACAAGTCAGTGTGTTTCCTTGTGTCTCTGTAAGTTGCAGAAGATGCTTCTATTAAAATCCTCAGAGCTAGCACTGGAAATGAAATTGTAACAATATCCATAGTTAAGAGACACTAACATTAAGAAAATGTCAGAAAATTTATTATCACTATAGCTTCTCTGTGTTTTATTAATAGTAATAAATATCTCAAGGTTAAGGTATGCTTGCAACAATGAATGGCAAGGAGAGAATGTAAAAACATCATTATCCTCTGTATTACAATTTTGTTCACCCATTTTTTGCCTACTCATAATTGACAATGCAACATTTCGGTTTTTCTGCATCCAGTGACTGAATTTAAATTTGAAGTTATATCACCTTGCACTGAAATATCAAAATATCTAGCATGTTAAACAAGGTCAGCAATAGCTTTTTCTACATGGCTAAGAAGCTTCTAAGAGCTATTTAGAGATGAAATCCAACTGAAGTCAATATAAAGCTTCTGTTTACTTCACCATGTACTTCTATTAAAAGGATGATGTTATTGATTCAGTAGGTAATACTTTTACCTCTAAATCAGAACCCATCCAATGTCATATCGGGGACTCTGATTTTAGTATTTTGGACAAGAGTAGTGTTGCATTAGCTTTGAAAATCTGCAGGAGAAGGTACCATCAGATAACCTTTCATAAACACAAACTTGTCTTCTGTCTAAATAAAATTTAAATCCAGCAATCTGAGCATTTATACCTATCAAAATCCAGAAGCATTTCTCATAGATGGGTTTCTATAAATTATAATTCTGGCTAATTCCAAGTAGGTTAATTATATTGTTTAACAAAATTGTCTGTGTGTTTTTCATATGCACAATATTCTCTGCTTTCCATTCAAAATTACTGTTTTAATATAATTTGATCAATTCTGCTCTGTAGGAGGGAGACAAGGGAAGGTCCTCACACAAATGAATAGCTGTTTAAAAGGTAGGAAACAAGGAAAAAAATATCAGATCAGATTTTGCAGTATAGGACATTTATGAATGAAATCTTAGTGAAATCTGAAACACCTGTGACACCAGTGACAAACAAAAGTCAGTGAAGATAAATGTAAAGTGAAGCACAGTAGAAAAAACAATCGGGTTTTCACAGATGGACTCAGAGCAGCATGTTAATGCAGTGGAATGCGTCCTTGGGATTACTGTCCTGATCCAATTTCGGGAAGGTTTTGTTATGATCCCAGGGACAAGATTAAGCACTGGATTGAGTCAAATGTTGCACAACCTTTTCAGCTTTATTTTCAATGAACAGAGAGGAAGGAACTATATAAAGAGACAACTGGGGCAGTGGGGAAGAACAAAGGGAAGAGAGGGGAAGAAGAGAGAGAGAGAGAGAGGTTTCAAGTCGGGGAGGAATCTGGCTACCACCACTCCGAGTCCAGCTGTTAGCTCCGTCTATGGGTTCCAGGCTTTGCAAGCTTCATCAAAGCAGGTTCCAGGAGATACACAAGGAGGAGAGGAAAAAGGAAAAAGCCCCCTCATCGAAGCGCGCACGCTCCCTTTTATGGGGGTCTCATGCTCATGCGCAGATCGCGATTGTCTACGTGCAGTTCACTCTATACGTGTTGCCTCCTCAGGAAGCCTCCTTCTGCTTTTCCCGTGCTCTGGTCCTTGCACAAGCACACGGTGATGTCCGTCTGCGGACCGCAAGGATGGTACTTTCCAGAGCAGGATGCTGATGTTGGGAAATGGCGGTGTGATGGCAATGTCAAGACAAACCACATTCAGTAATGGTCCGTTACAATTACACAGTCAAAAAAGTAAATAGAGTGTTAGGAAAGGAATAGAGACCAAACCAGAAAATTTTTATGCCACTGTAAAAATTCGGGTTCCCCCAGATCCCAGATCTTGAATAACGTGTTGATTTTTTGCAGATTGCTTTGGTCTTCTGATTTCAGAAATAATATATTAGAACAGGAGAAAGGCAGATGTTATACTCATTTTCAAAAAAAGCAAAATACATCTACAGGTCAGTCAGTCTCATTCTGGTCCGTGGGAGCTCCCCAGGGAGCGAGTTCCCTTAGAAGCCATTTCTGGTGACTGGGAATAGCCAACATGTACCAAAGGTAACCTGTGCTTGATCAACCTGATAGACCTCTATGATGAGTTTACTAGATCTGTAGATGTGGTAGACAGTGTTTACTTTGACTTTAGCAAGGCTTTGCACCCCATCTCCCACGGTGTCTTTGTTGGGGCATCATGGCCTAGATGGATGGACTAACGAAAAATTGGATGGATCATCATACTCAAAAGGCAGTGGTTCATACTTTACCTGGAGACTGGTTACAAGTAGAGTTCCTCATAGGCTAATCTGGGGATTTATCATGTTTAATGTCTTTACCAATGACCTGCAGGATTAGATGAAGTTTGTCTTTATCAAGTTTGTGGGTAACTCTGAGATGGGGGGTGCAGCTGATATGCTCTGGAAAGGCTAGAGGAATGGGCTAACAAGATC
Source organism: Burhinus bistriatus (assembly GCA_013397275.1). NCBI lineage: Eukaryota > Metazoa > Chordata > Aves > Charadriiformes > Burhinidae > Burhinus > Burhinus bistriatus. The sequence continues at coordinate 9,580 of VYXH01004559.1, read as the reverse complement.
CTTATGAAATCCAGCAATGACAACTGCAAAGTCCTGTGCTTGAGGCAGACTAACCCCCTGCAGCAGTATAGGCTGGGGAATGACTGCCAGAAAGCAGCTCTGCTGAAAAGGACATGATGGGCACTAGTCCAAATATGAGTCATCTCTGTGCCCTGGCAGAAAATCTTGCTGCATACTGAGCTGCATCAACAAAAGCATATTCAGTAGATCAAGGGAAGTGATTATTGCCTTTTATTCAGCAATTAATAGACTCTATCAGGAATATTGCAATCATTTTTCAGGACCTTGATACAAGAAGTGTTTATAAAGCTGAATGAGTGCAGCAGAGTCCAGAGTCCAGCAGAAGGTCACCAAGATGGTTAGGGGCTGGAGCACTTAACCTGTGAGGAGACGTTGAAGGAATGGGGCTTGTTTAGACTCAAGAAGCTTTCTAATACTTAAGAAGAGGCTACCAAGAAGACAGAGCTAGGTTCCTTAACAGGGCAGATAGAGGGAGAAAAAGAGACACTGGTAATAAATTAAACCAGGGCAAGTTCAAGGGGCTATAAGGAAAAGAATCTGCTCTGTGAGGGTAATTAAACACTGGGACAGGATGCCCAGAAAGGCTATGGGATCATTGTGTTTGAAAGTTTTCCAGACTTAAATTGACAGTGGAAACCAAGCAACCAGGTCTAAATTCACTGTCCGTTCTGCTTCGAGCAAGAGATTGGGCTAGATGACCTCCGACCTTAATAATGTTATGATCTTGTGTTCACATGTATCTAGGACCCAAGTGATTTCTCAGAAATAAATAGTTCATAGCTGAATTTGGCCCAGATGGTGGTACTTGAATAAGCCTGCTCTAGATTTTGATGGGAAACCCTATCTAGAAAGCAGAGACAGATGAGTTAAAATGGAAGGATATGGTTCTGCAGAGATCCAGTACTATTCAATATGTAATAATTTAAATAATGGAAGTAGAAATCAGATTTATTAAATTGACATAGTGTATCATTTTGGAAGTTGTAAACATAAATTGCAGGACAGATTCCAAAATCAAAACAATATTGTCAAATTGAAGAAATACTTGGGAAGGAAAAGAAAAAAATCAATAAACATAAATGCAAGATTCTGCCTTTTGATTAGAATGTTTATTTGTCCAACTGACTACATTACGGTAAAAATTAATCTGGGTAAGGGTAGCTGAGCAAGCATCAATGATATTTTGTAGTTCTAAGACTATAGATCAGCATAGTGAAATACATCAACCAAACCTGAAAGACAGGTAGCAATATTTCCCTTCTACCAGTGTTAGTACAGCTTCAGCTGAGTCTTTTGTGGGCACCAAACTACAAGAAAGATGTGGCTAGAGAAACTCCTGGCATAAATTATCAAGAGTGATGTAGGACCCTACTCACATGACCTGTGAAGAAGGCTTGAAAGAACTGTGGCTGTTTAGTCTAGACAGGGAGACAGAAAAGAAACATGATACCGCTTTTGAAATATGTAAAAGGCTCCTGCAAAGTGAAAAAGAACAATCTGCTTTCTATCTGTGTGGAGGACAGGTCAAGAAGCCACGAGCTGAAATTGCAGCATAACAGCCTTGTGTGACATTAGGAAAACTTTCTGACTTTAAGAATAGCAAATCACTGAAATAGACTGATAATGAAAGTGGTAAGAGTCTGCATCAGCTGTAGACTTTGGGAACAGGATAGACAGACCCCTGTCAGGGATGCTAAAGGTTTAATTGTTTCAGCCTGGGGATGGAGAGATAAAACAAACGACCTCCAGAGATCTTTTCTAACCAGAGGCGTAGAATCATGGTAAGACTGGAACATGAAGTTTCTCTTGCTAAAGGAATACATAATTTCATAGAAATTGAAAGGTTCAGCCCTTACAAAAAAAGACTTTTTCTCATACAGCTGTGCTTTCCAATGGTCATAAGCAGCTTCACTGTTCTTAAGGTGAGAAGCCTTAAGGATAAGACAGTGTTTTAGGTACCCTGGGCTCAAGTAATTCACTGTTTTGAAACTCTGTTCCTGCCAAGCACAAATTAAAATAGAATGGATTGAAAGATAGAAGGTTGAAGCAGCTTCTTATTTCCACTGGAGAAGGCAGCAAGTCACCACTGCAAAGGATGTGACCCATCAGTAATGCCTCTGGTGTTCAGGAGCTCTGGAAGTTCTCACTCAAACCCTTCTTTGTTGATGCTTCACTATGGATACTGATGCTTCAGAACAAACTTTAGAATCATCCATGTGCCAGCATTTAAATACCCTTGGAAATGGGGCTGTTAGGAGGCAGAAATATTATAGTGTACGCTGTAAGTTTCTCCAGTTCACACAAAACTTTTGTAAACATAGGAAAAGTCCAAAAAGTCCTTTTCCTTTCTGATAAATTAGTGGGTTGTGTTGGTTCTCTGTACAAGAGTTACTGTAGCAATTATTATATAGCAGCTGAGATGTAAAAGCTAGATCCAGTGCTGGTGATAATCAACACAATTACATTCACTTCAGTGGAACTCTGTCAATTTATTCCAGCTCAGTATCAGATCAAAAATGTCATATGCCCAAAAAATGCATCTGTTTTTTATATTGAAAGGAAAAATGCCAATAGGCTTTTAGTTCTTTTAATTTGCTTAGAAATCCTATTTAAAAAATCAGTTTATGTATTTATCTTTTTTAATTTATAGTCAGATTAAATATAATAGGCTTTTCAAGATAACCTATAAAAAAATTTAGTTCTCTTCTTAGTAGGTCTTCTTTCTAGGCAAATTCATACTAAAAATGCTAGAACAGGACAATTTCAAAGTGGAAATGGTAGCTATTGTTTCAGCCAGTGTGGTGATTCAAAAAAGCTTACGGATTAGGAAAGCTGTATAGGAAACACAATTATTCTGCCTTAGAGAAGAAACACTGGAATTGGTTGTTCTTTCCATAGGAAAGAGAAAAGTGGAAGGAGAGCTCCAGAGCATTGAGCATATTCAGCAATGCTGAAAATGAGCAGCATTCCCTGTTGCTGGGGGACAGGAGGAATAGCAGCTGTAACTGTTCCTTCAGGGTAATGACTGCTTTCCCACGGTCTTCGATTATTCTTTCAATAAGAATAATGAGACTGATTTGCTGAAGTTGAGGCATAAGCAAAATAGGTACCAGGGACCATGGTGATTCTATCAGACTGCAGCCAGACATGGGACTCCCTGTAGGCATAGGCATCTTTTAGAGCCAAAAACTCTCTATGTTTCCCTCTTAGAGTCTTTGCCCAAGGCTTCTAATCAGGGCATTTTAATTATTATTGTTTTAAACCCCAGTCCATAAAAGCTTAATGTTTACACAATAATCTGCTCAAAACTTTGGAGGGATTGACCTATGTGCAGTTGTGCATAACAGCTCACAAGAGGAGACCTTCAGCTAGTGTTTCAAAATCATCTGAGGAAATTAGGAGCTGTCCTTTCAAGTGTCCTTGAAAACGACAGCCTCAACCTAGACCCCTGTAGTCATGGTAGTTTGTTCAGTCTGTTTCCATGTGAATACCAAACAGGCAATTTAGAAGTCTAATTTTTACCCTCCCTTTACTGTCAAAAAGGAATTAGACAATATGAAGTCATCAAGGACTATCTGAGGATTTGTTATAACACCCATCACCATGGTATCTAAGTGCTTCCTGAAAAGACCTATTAATCACTGTGACTAAGCGTTCCCTCCTACCTGATCTGTCAGCTGAACGGCTGTTACTTCAGTTTCTGATTTATGTTCTCATGATTTAGCTTAAATATGGGTATCAAATAGGACACCGGATAAATTCTCTCCTTTTTGAAATCATCACAGGAAAAGACCCGATTTAACAGATGAATTTGTTTCTACTAAGCTGATGGGACAAGATTAGATAAGGAGTATAGATTTTCTCCCCAGAGCTAAGAATTTCAAAATTACACTGGAGTTAACTAAGGCAATGTTGTTAACCAAGTTACTAGGGCATTTTCTGACAAAACAATTTTCATCAACCAGTATTCTGATTTGTAGAAATATTACAGTATTGATTCTAAAAACATTTTCTCAAATCCAGGATGAAGATTCTTATCATAGCTTCTATCAGGCTGTCTTAATAATCAGGCTGTTGGTCAATCTTGTGAAATGTAGGATACATAGGTTAGTATGATAGCCTAACCACAAGGCTCTCAGATATGGTACAGATACTTTCAGTTTGACAAAAAACTACCTAAGATTCATGAAACCTGTATGTTTGAATTTTCAAAATGCTTCAAATCAATTTAAAAATTGTATTTTTTCTATATAAATAAGTAGGCATTTTTCAATAAGAGTAGATAAAATAAACATTTGAAAGGAAAATAATTAAATCACCCTTATTTTGCTTATTTTTAATAAATTTAAAGCATCTTTGCTTCGACTTGAAGTAGAAGTAGCATTCAGAATTCTCTCACTGTCCTTGATAAATAACACTTGCTGTCACCCCATCGTAAGAAAACCTTGAAGTTTCTAACAGCTACTGTTTCCGTTAAGGACAGTGAAGATCACGTTTGCTTATTTTTCCTGTTTTCTGATCTTTATTATGAGTCTTGCACTCCTTGCTGTACCCGACTTATTCCAAGTAGTTTCGTCACTTTCTCTTCTCCTAGACGTAAATTTTGTTCTTAAATACAGAACATTTTTTATTAATATTTTATATTTTGACTCTATGACATCAGAATTGTGGGTTTTTTTCTGATTAATTTACATCTATTATTAATATAATGTTTACATAAGGCAAACTATAATTTTAGAAGTGCACCTGACAATATGATCTTTCTAGACACTTTTAAATCAGGATTTTTTTTAAAGAAAAACTTGTGGTTATCTCCTCTCTCCTCTCCTCTCCTCTCCTCTCCACTCCTCTCCTTTCTCCGTCTGTACATAGCAATTGCAATGTTACACTTCTCAGGAGAAATGTATCAATATATTCAACAATTTTAGGTGCATATTAGAATAACAGACTTAATAAGATAGACAGTTTTACTCCAGCTTAAGTAATTAGAGCCTCGACTTTTAGAATCATGGCACAGTACTTAAACATTCACATCAAATGCTAATTCAGGTTAAATATATACATTTACAAAAGATCTACATGTACCTGTGCATGGAGATACAAATCTACAAGTATTTTGGAAATGGATCACTATGTTTTCCCCAATGCCATTTAAATACATTTTAAGGTACTTAGAAATTGCATACATTGAAGTCATGAAAAAGAGACATAAGAAGTTAAAGCATTAAAACTTTGGACAAACCTTTTCATCAAGTCCATGAGTGCAGCAATCAAAATCTTTTCAGTCTTTCCTCTTAAAAGAAATTTTGCATATCCTTCCTGAGTGTCATCTTCTGCTTCTGAATCTTTTCTGATTTTTGAAATAATTTGAACATACTGCTTTACTTTTTCAATTTTAATAACAGAACAGAGGTGACTACAAATGTTCTAGGGTACCTAAAAGTCAGTCATAAATCATAGCAGAATAAAATCTTATCACAATTATTTTGTCCAGAATAGAAAAATTCAGTTTGGCTAACTCAAGCCAGTTAACTACAAAAAAGTGTCTTCCAGATCATGCTTGTTTCTCTGTAAACCTTCTCTAGAAACTCCATCAAAGAGATGGTGTCTTTTACAGTGACCTCACAGTCATTAGGATAATCTCATGTAACATTTTTATGGGCCTCATCTATATGCTCATTCTTTTCCACATTCCTTTTTTTTCAGAACTCCATTGTTACTGATCAGGTCTTTATAGCTCTTTCTAGCTGATGCTTCTCTGAAGTCAATCAGCTTTAATTCATTTCTCTTCAGAAATTTAGTTTAAAATTGCCTCCTATGGATGCCTTATCACATTCTTTAAGCTTCAGCTAAGGGTCTTAAAATGAATTCAGGCTAGATCTTTCACTGGCTTTTACACTTCACTAGCATAAAAATCTAAGCCATCGTCTTCTCATTGTATACCTTCTCATGATATTTAGTAATCTTTATTCTGTATTATATTTATGCATTCCAGAGTATTTGCCATCTCTGAATAATGTACATCTTAAATTTTGTATTCCTCAGATGAAAGAACAGAAATGTGCTCTCTCTCTAATGCTGGGAAGTGTGTGTTTATTTCCATGTTATTAATTTTCAGTTTAATTACTCTGTATTTGTTACTTATTTTTCTATGTATGTAAAAATATACATCAAGTAAAAACACATAGTATTTTCTTGAGGTTACGAAAACCTTGTTTCATCTCAACACCAGTGAGGGGTTGGTGAATTGCAGAAAAAAGCACATACATAACTGAAATGTAAACAGCTGGAACTGGACAAACCCCCCATATCTTGGTCAACACTCTTCCTGTCTCAGTTTTCCCTCTCTGTTTCTGTGTTAGAAGAGCATGTGTTACCCAAGAATTTGTGAGCACAGTGTAAGCACAATTGTGGTTGTGTAATGGCATTAGTTTCCAATATCTGCTAGGAAGAAGGCATGTCAACCAACATCTCCAGAAGTCTCTTTTAAAGCCTAAGTAAATACCCTAAGCTTTCGATTTCTCCAAGGATTGGTAGTAAATATGTTTCAAACAAAGTCAGAGGCAGAAATAAGGATTATTATTTGTAAGCAGTTAATTTGTAGTGGGCAGATAAAGTTTGAAGTTTTACAGGATTTTCTGCTGAGCAGCTCTGTTTCCATTGGGATCAGCAGTGAATAATCTTGGAGCAATATGTTCCAGGGCTTATTCTGAGAAGTTAAAGGAAGGAGAATGGGCTTGAACTTTCAACTGGATACTCTGTCCATCTTCCACTAAGTCACTTTTAAAAAATTGTCTGTTCCTAACTTTCCAACTTTCTTTCTGAGAGAATGTAGGCATATAACTGTTCTTCCAGTGCCAGCATGCAGCTTGCCTGGCTGTATCAATGAGTACCTACCAGCCCCTGAAGAGCTCGACTCCTAGGATCATTTAGCATTCCTTGACACCGGTGTTTAATTAGAGAATGTTTGAACTCTTTAAACTGCTAGTCACTCACAGTTAGTTGCAACACCTTTTCAAACTTTTAAACATTTATTTTTATTTTTAGAAATGCTTAATCCCTTTTTTAATAGAAGAGAGTGAAGAGGATTAAGCCAAGGAGCAGTGAATTGAATACTAAACAATGTGAGGAAGGATGCTCTGACAGCAGCCTGCATAGAACCATCCAGGAAGGCAATTGCAAAACAGGCAGAAAGATAGAGAGCATTTTAAATATATGTGATTCTTACAAAGAGCTGTCAGTGTCCATGCATACGAAAAGGTTAGAGATTTAGGTTAAGACAGATGTTCACATGAAATATGAGGCAAATAAAAAGGAAAGGATCTGGAAAATAAAATTATTAGGGATTGATCGAAAGGAAAGAACATACCTTGCTACATCTGACAAATGTATAGTTGGTCAGCATCCTGCACCACATAATCATCAATTCATTGCTATGCAGAGTATCAACAGCAGGCTTCCACTTCAGCTGTGCCTTCAAAATAAGGGAGAAATATGTGAGAAACTGGGCGCAGAAAGCCTTTGTGGTCAAGTTTTTCAGAAGGGAGTATCAAAGAATAATTTAGATTACAAGGAATCTCTGGAAGTCATTTGGTTCCACACTTGCTTTTAGCAGGGCCAAACTCAAGGACTTTTGCTTCATTAGAGCCCGCATCCTATTTTGCGGTGTAGACTATATTATGTCTCATATTGATCAATTCACTGGCACACCTACGTTAATTTCAGAATATAATTCAGACAACTTTTATGTATTTATTACTTAGACTTAATGTAGAGATAGATTATGTGGCATAATTTGCCAAAAATAACCACAACGGCAAGGAAAAAGGTATTTCTGATAATAAACACATTTTGAAGATTCTAGGCATCTGAACCATAAACTTGCAGCTTGTCTCAAAAGCAACCAGTTTTCCTAAGGGCATAGAGGAAAGGCGTAATACAGATGACAATTTATGCGCTTTCTATGTGTTATGGATTATATTTTTCTCATGCAGAAAAATATTAAGTAGTAAAAAGGTATGCAAAACGGCCCCTTACAATTTAATATTTGATTGGTAAATATTTCAGAGGTCGCATGGCTATATAAGAACTTAATTGTCTGTGTTTCTGAGCTTTTTGCAATTTAAAGCTTCAGCGATGATAATATATGTTTTTCTGTGTTTGAGTCAGCTGTGTCCTCTGGGCATCAAAATTATTTCTTTGCAGCAGAACTTCAGTTGTCAGTGGTCTGTAAAAGTGGGCCAGCTTCCTTGGCGCCATATGGGATTCTTTAGTGAGATTCTCCTAATTTTGTTCAGCCTGAAGAGAGCATTTAGGAGCCCGTGAAGCCCAGGGCCCACCTTGTGGCTGAATATGCAAAGAATGATAATGAGTATGAAATCTCCCTTAGCTCAATGACATTCAAAGTCCTTGCTATCACAATGCCTGACCACTGGAGTTACTGGAATGGAAAAGACTGTTCTGTCATTTAATCAGTGCTTTCCACTCATTGGGATTCAGCCCTAGTCTCTAGTGGCAAGTGTGCTAGGATTTCTGCAGCTTTAGGGCTGCAATAACTCACTTAACCGTAAAAAGGGGTGGGACAGATGAAGAAGATTAAGAAATGCAGTGGTTTGTGGAGGTTTGCTCATTTGCATATGTTTTCATCTCCCCCGTGGATGGGCTGGCATTCATTAATTTCCCCTCAAACAGAAACTCTTGTTTGTCACAGAAAGCCCCAAGATACATCTCCTGAATTTGTCCTACATACAGATATTATACCACAGAGAGCGATAAACAGTATTAATTGTTTCCTATCAGGAAACCAGTCAGGTGACCCTGACTACTTCTTAAAATTTTTAAAAATCTGTGTTTCTTAGGCAGTATCCAGGAGGCTGTTGGACCTGTGGCTTGGCTTCTAAACACATTGTGTCTCCTTAAGAGCGAGATATATATTGGCTGCATCCCAGAGGTGAATATAATGACCTCTTTCACCTTGTCAAAAGGGCAGCCTTGTCAAACTCGCAGTAGTCAATATCCTACAGCGCATCCATTTAGCACAGGAGCACGGCCCAAACTGGGACTTCGGAGTGCAGGTACTCAAATGCACAGGTCTGACAAAGACAAATAGCACAGGGAGGCACTAACTGAGCAAGGACAAAGGGACGTCTTGCCTCCACTGTGTGAGAAATTGAAGCCCACTTAGATTTCTCCTGCATGCATTTTATGTGAGAAGAGGTTTAATTTTTTGAAGTCCCTGATTTAAGATGTGAGAAGCAGAAGAATACTTCTGCTCAATCCCACCTTTTCTTTCATTAATTTTTCCTTTTACCTTTTTTTTTTCTTTTTTTAATTGACTGCAACTTTGTCTTTTTTATATAGGTAGATTCATTTGGGCTCTTAAATAATATAGTTTCCCTATTGATACCCTCAATGCTCTCTGCTACAGGTGCTTATTTAATAGCTTCTGCTTAAACTATTACAGCAGCACTGTGCCAAGCAGCGGTCATATTCTTTATGTGGACAGTGCTGATCTTTTTACTGACTCTCCTGATTAAATAAGTGTCGTGGTTTGGGCCAG
>VYXH01004555.1:0-47296 GCA_013397275.1 Burhinus bistriatus | reverse complement strand
TCTGTGATTCTGTGATTATTCCTCCACCCTTGAGTGTCTTGTTGTGGTAGCAGTTCCAGAGCACACCAACATACTGGAACTCTTCCTTTCACAAAACATAGTAGCAACTTCTTTTTAAAATACACATGAAAGAGGTCACGCCTACCTTCTGTATAACATCCATGTAGTTAAAGTACTCACCCAGGTAGTGGGAGATTTTAATTCATTTCTCAGTGGATGGGAGAATCTGCCAGCTGCCGTGCTGGGCAAGAGCCCTCTCTGCTACTCCTGTCAAAGCTGTGATACTACAAATAGTACTTCAAGGTTCATACAGTCAAAAACGAGTACAAGGTTGAGCATTATGCTTTATCCTAATGATCCAGATGTGGGTTTTTTGCAAGAGAGATGTCTTTGATAACATTCTTGGATCAAGCCACTGTCCAACATCTACTAACATGGAAAAGGATCCTTTGGGATGAAAAGTGCTATGCAAATAAGGGTATTTAACCCTTTTATTATTGATGTAATGTGAGTTGCAGTCTAAAAATAAAGAGCAGATTAGGCCCTAGATTGGTAGTCACCAGAGATCTCCCTCTGGACTCTGGCAAGAAAATTATTCAGAAAGACAATGAAACTGCTGAACAAGAATAAAGCCTTTGAATCAAAAACATAGGGTGAAAAACATGGAGCTCCCATGCTGAGAAAAGCAAAAATGGCAGAAAAAGCTCTGGACAGAATAAACCAAATGAGAACCAAACGAGTGACAGACTCTGTTTTACAGGTTAGACATAACCAAATACAGTCAGCAGCAGCAAAAAATTACATCTTTGTCTCCCCCAGTGATATGTTCAATTACTGAGACAAGAGTTTCATGCAAAGTGAACAGCACAGTAAGTAATTAATTGTAGTACAGATACTTTAAACTCTGAGAGTTATGTTATGTTCCGGCTGTCACCACTTGGTCTGCAAAAATCAGAAGATTTCACATGTCAACTTTTGTTGAACATAGTTTCTTTATATTTTCCAAATGAAACTCAGACAGAAGCAAGATGTGCTACAAATCGCAGAAGGGCTTTGCTCCAGACTTTTATACCAGCTTTACAGGTGCATTAAACAACTCTGTATAAACATCACATTGTTAGTCAAGCTGTGTTTTGGTGGCAGCTGTATTGAGGCTGTTTGTCAGTTACAGACAACATAAAGGCTTAGTGGATGGGGCAGGGATCACACATAGGAAAAGGTTTCCAAAGCAAAGTGGAATAGCAGTGCTTGAGAAGAACTTACTGAGAATGAGACGGCAGTCAGACACACTTTTCTGAATGCAGTTAAACTGTGTTTGGAGGCTACCAACCTCAACTTCTCGTCACTACCTTCCTGTCAGAGCCTCCTGCTGTCCCTTCAGATGTGTTGACAGTCTACACTTGTTGCTCCTAGCCTACTCTAGTATGTAAAAGTGTTCTGGACTAAAAAGCAACATTAAACCTGCCAGACACACACTATTAGGAGTACATCACACTGATCTGGATCATTTGATGGACTGAATTAGCTTCTAACTAGTAGAACTTGCAGATCTGGTGGAGAGAATGAGTTCTAGTGTGAAGAAAGGGACAGCAATAGGTGTACTGATCTCCTGGAAGTAAATGCTGTCTCTGAAACAGTTCAGACAATGTATTAGAGCACAGCCTTAATGGTGGGAGCAGCAAGGTATTTTGAATGAAAGTGAGATGGAAACTGCAGCTAAGAGCAAGAGTTGGAAGTCTGCTGTAGGAAGAACTAGGAAGGATGCGTGGGCTATGATGAAGCAACTATAAGGCTTGGAAGCCAAAAGGGATTTAGACCACAATAGTTGTCAGAAGGTCCACAAATAATAGCCAAGAGGAACTAGGCTGCTTGATAGAGGCCTGCTGGGATTCAGGCTGTGATTTTAGGCATACTGTCAGAACATTTAAGCAGTGAGAAGAAAAGCAGGATAATTTCTGGAGGGACTGGACATTAGCAAAAAAATTTTCACTGAAAGAGTTATCAAGCATTGGAACAGGCTGCCCAGGGAGGTGGTTGAGTCACCATCCCTAGNAAGCAGTGAGAAGAAAAGCAGGATAATTTCTGGAGGGACTGGACATTAGCAAAAAAATTTTCACTGAAAGAGTTATCAAGCATTGGAACAGGCTGCCCAGGGAGGTGGTTGAGTCACCATCCCTAGAGGTGTTCAAAAGTCATGTAGATGTGGTGCTTGGAGACATGGTTTAGTGGCAGACCTGGTAGAGTAGGGTCAATGGTTGGACTGGATGATCTTAAAGGTCTTTTCCAACCTAAACGATTCTATGATTCTATGATTCTATGACTGCAGGATGCAAGTGCAAACCTTGGAATACGGTGCCGTATGCCTTCTGCAAAAGGTTGTGCTGAACAGCAAGTCAGCCTCCAAGTGAACAGTGAAGCTTTGTTACAGCAGTCAAGTATGGAAGTGACAAAGGCTCTTGCTGTGCATCTAGCTAAATGCAGATGAAAAGTATGTTCCTAGTTGCAGTTGTATACAATATTATCTTTAAATTATGGAAATTGATATGAAAAGGGGGAAAATCCTCTGTGGTGTACAGATCATAATTAACTTGACCTCTGTCTTTGCCTGTTTGCCCAAACTATTATCTCAGTTGGCAATTAGCTCAGTGTAGCTGTTTGGCTACACATAGTCATAAGTATAATATCATTGCACACCTTCCATATACCTCCTCTGTAAGCAAACGAAGGACATTAAGAGTAACAAACTGAAATATTGCAGTAATCTTACCTAAAAACTCAGAACAGTTGACTAACAGGCCAATGTAATCCCCAGGTTCTTAATACAGCTAACAGAAATACAACACAACTGTCTGCCCCAGCTGAAGTCCACGTCTCTTTTTATAGATTATGGAATTTTATGGATTATAGATTGTTGCTTTGCTTTGTTGTAACAAAGCTAAAGATTGAGAGTAAAGTTTTGGGTTGGTTTTTTTTTGGGGGGGGGAGGGGTCTTGTTTTCCTAAAAACAAACAGAAAAAGTAACAAATCTAGAAAACTGGAAAACTCATTTTCTAAATGAAAATTTTTCCTTTTTCAATTCAGAACCACCGTTACTTTAAAATAATCTATCTTTGTTTATTTTAGAGAACACTTTACTCAATCTGAAAGGATGCATATTTCTTTACTTTTGAGTTGGATGTCATTTTTTCTTTAGGATGATATTTGAAACAAGGAGGATGGCTATTAATACAACTTTAATTGTACTGACAGACAGCATGTTTATAGCTTTTCAGAGTACAGTGTGCATTCCTCTGATGTTTAATGTGGTATGTTTTGATGAAAAATCAGTCTGTATTTTTTATCCTTCTTAACACTCTTTATCAATATGTAAAATTTAACTGGGTTTCAAAGCAAAAGATCCATTTTCACAAATCAATAAAACTGTCAAAAGACCAACTATAATAAATACAGTAAATAAATGCCATTATCAAATAAAACAGAAATTAAAATTTTAGGCTAATACCAGCCTGTCGTGATTTGGGCCAGACTGGCCCAATCAGGCGGAATGACAGATGCTCTCCCCCACCTCTCTCTCCAAGGAGAGGAGTCAGAGAGACAGACTTATGAGTTTAGAAGGAACTAAACTACTTTAATGAAATATTAAAAATAAAATCATAAAAAGAAAATAATTAAATATATACAAAACTGTATCAAGTTCCCAGGATGATGGTCACCTCACCAGCAGGGGGAAGTCTCAGACTGGACTCAGTGATGTCTGGGGACTGGATTCTGGATCTGGATTCAGGATCAGGATCAAAGGCAGACGAAGAGAGAGAGTCCTCCTCGGACACCGGCCATTGAAGAAAGAAGGATGACCCTTTGATCCCTCAGCTTTTATACTGAGCATGAGGCAGATGGGATGCTCAACTGACCCTGTTGGTCAGTTTTGGGTCACCTGTCCTGTCCACTCCTCCCCGCAGGTGTGACCCCTCTACGCTTTTCCGCTTCCGACCCTCCAACGGGGCAAGTAACAAAGTTGACTGGCCTTGGTTGTTATAGCAATAAGGATAAGCAAGAACCTCTCTGCATACCATTCCTTGGCATCAACTGTAAACATGGGTCTTATCAGTCTGGGAACAGTTTCTGCACAACATGCTGTTAATTTCGCCAATTAGAAAAGGCCTAGCTAAAAAGTAAAATTACTGAACAGAAAATTGGTTCTGTTTTACCTCAAACCAGGACATAGCCTAATATTGAAAATAAACTCTCCTTCATGGCTTTCATATTTACAAAAGAGGAACAATCTCCTAATACAAGGTTCATATTCTTTTGTGGCTTATGAAGAGTGTTTGTAGTTTCAAATTAATGCATTAAATAAACTGATATTAAACTTTCTTTCAAACCTTCTCTAAATTGACAACCATCTTTCAGATTGCATGCAATTCTAGGCTTTGCAGCTTCTATTTCCATTTCGGTATATGCCTAAACCCTATTTAAGTTATTGTATTAATTATTGTTATCACTTTTAATGTGAACTGCTCTCTGGAATTTTGACTTTTAGATGCAAGTCTAAGAGGAATAGGTGATCAAGTCAAGATGCAATTCTATTTATACATAAGAATATACAAAGTCTTGTACACAGCAGATACTAAAAACCAAAAATGAAATACCAAAGTTCTTGTTGAGAACTTCTGAGTCCCTTTCAAACTGCACTTAAATACTTTCTCCTTAGACTTGTCTCTGGAACACTGAAGTCCTGTTCAGGTTATGTCCAGTGTTTGTCTCTGTGGTTGTTCCCTTTTCCACCAGTACCTACCTACCTAAAAATTTTCTGCCATGGCACTGCAGTTTTGAGCAGGCTTTCATTTGTCTTTGTTTAAAGAAAAAAGATGTATATAACTATCTTCTACAATTATCTTAAGTGGAGCCATAAGGTGATTAATCTATAGTTAAAGAATGATTCAGGTTGGAAGGAAATTCATAGGAGGTGAATGGTATTTCACTGAGACATGCTGCATAGGATACTTACAAGAAGAAAACGGCAAAAATTCCACAACTATATTTTGAAATTTATTTAACCAGTTTCTCTCAAAAGTGACCCAAACAGTAGCCCAGTTCCTGGCATGATCCAAATTTAAATTGTAAATTTCAAATCAGTTACTGTAAAAGAAATATCTATCTTTTGACAAGACAAAAAGTTCTATTTCAAAGTAATTCAAAACTTCATTTGTTGTAGATACTCTGCAGTTTTCTCTTGTTATTCAGAGAAAGAGGGAAGGTCTTGGTGTAATTTGTTGGATAGTTATGGAGCATAGGGATAAATTATTTTTGTGGAACCACCTAAACACCAGAAAGCAGGATTATTAACTCACACTTTATGCACGCAGGAGCAAGTGAGATTTATCAGCCGTACCTTCTTCCTTCTCCCTCCCCAATGTTTGTATCGCACTGTGCAGTGTGGAAGTCCTAGATCGCATGCTCATAGCAATTGTCCATTATGACAAGTTTTTTATCCAACAACACTGTTGAAGGAGTCCCTCAAAATGTCAAGAAAAGTGTATACTAACATTTCAGCTTTCCCTGTTGTTAGAAATAACAAGATTGCTCGTAAATAGCCATGGTTAAAGGTAATTTTTTTGTGATATCTTAGCTATAAAAATCTTTATTTTCATTTTATTGGTAGCTAATGATATTCTGACACTGGTTTTCTGTAGTAACAGTTCTACTTACAAATGTATATATCAACTTTAAAAATATCTTTGTCCAGGTAGATAACTGTACTTTTCCATCCTAGTAGTGTGTTTGAAACAAAGAGCATGGGCTTAATCTTTGTCCTGCAGAACAACAACAAAAACTAATCACAAGAGTTAGGAGTAAGGTTGTAAAACAATGAAACATCTGTAGTATACATTTTTCCCTCTCTGAAAGGACTTTCTTCTGTCTTTGGTGAGGTTAGAAAGTGTTGCAAAAAGAGTAGCAGACTGAGGCAATCAAAGAATAGAATAGATGCAGGTATTAGTGTTTCCAAATATGACAGATGAAGATTCACACATTTGCTAGATGCTAAAACTGAGAATAGAAGGAAGCAGGACAAACCTAACCTGCCCAAATCCAACATCCAAATCCAAAAGCTTGTCCAAAATTTCTGGGCTCGGTAACAAAGGAACACAATGTTGCCTGAAAGTACAGTAGCAGCTGATTAACTTTTGTCTCATGGGCCACTGGGCTTTTACAGCCATGCTGATACTAACCTCCACTAAGTTCCCAAGGCTTCCTTGACTTCTCTCATCCAGGTACAAATTTTCTAGAACACCTAAGGATGCTAGACTCCAGCTAGTACCGATCAGGGCAACATAGATGCTCTGATCATGTAGGAGCTGTATCATGTCCTGCTATGCTTCCCTATTCCTCTAAAGCAGGGATGCTCATGAAACCATCTAAGACAGTTCTGCTCTATGACCAATGCTAAGGGGCAGCTTAGGAAACTACATCAATTTTTATGGTGGAGACAGCAGCCTAGTCCCAGCTGCCACCTTTTCCATCTGCCTTCTCTGCATCCTCCTGTGTATGAGAAGAATTTTGCATGGTAACTCCAATACTCCTTGTAGTAATGGACTCACTGCTTGTCAGGAACTCTCCCTTTTTTGTACATATATAAAAAAGGCACTCATGTAATTAATACCACGTAAGACTGGTGTTTCTGGGTAGTACCAAGCATTCTATGTACTTACTGTAGGCAAGTAGTCCTTTTCTACATGAAAAGTTTATGTTAAAACAGTTAGAAATCTGTGCCCTGAAGCACCTTATTTTCTTTCTTCCCTGGAATGGCCTTAATTTTCCCCTAGAAAGAGGCCTCTTCGCCTTCTCATAGGCAGGGTCTGGCTGCCTGCGCCCACAGGCAGCTCTGTACAGTTGTAGCCTGGGATCAAGTAGCTGTGCAAAAAGCCATGTGAGAGACCTGTGAGAAGCCTCATCCGGGGCCTCTCCCCCCACTTTACGTGGGAGCCACTTTTAGGCCAAGGTCCTTGCCCTCAGTCCTTGCCTCAGCGACACGGCAGCGGCGTCTGTGCCATGACCTTTGCCCATCTGGATCTGCTGGCTTGAGTTCCTGGCTCAACTTTGGTGCTGCCTCATTACTACAGTCTTGTCTGGCAACCACTGGGCTGAGGCTGGCCCTGGTTATTGCCACTGGACATGCTGTATTCCTCTTGCTCACATACAGGAGGACTGTGCCCTCGTCAATGCACCATGTCCTGCTGTCACCCTCTGCTCCCAGTTCTCCTTTCCTTGCAGAGCAGCCGTTTCTTGATGCTCCCCTTCATTTCCCTCCAACAGGAAACATACATTTATGAGGTGATAATGGTAAAATATATATTCTTTATCATATTTCCACTGCTACTTTTCACCTTCCTTTTACTCTTTCTTATCTTCTGATATTATTTTTTTAAATTTTTTTCCTTCTATGCATATCTCTGTCTCTGTTCTCACATGTTTTTTCAAGAGGGTTTGGTGGTTTTTTCCCTCTTCAACACTGATTCTCTATCTTTCCTTCTCTTTTTTTCTTCACCTGTTTGTTTTCTGAGTCTTTTTACACAGTACTCACCTCTTTTACAATGTTCTTTCAGTCTTTCCAACTCTCTTTTTGTCAGGTGCTCTTAATTTTCTTCAGTCTATAGAATGTTTCTAGTCTCTCCGTTGTTTTCAGGACTCATTTTCTGTTCACGCTGCCTGCGTGCCCAAATGCATCTGCCCTTTCATGTCCATTTGCCCTCTCAATATTGACAGCTGTACTGGGTCTGGCTGTGATGGAGTTAACTTTCTTCACAACAGCCCATTTGGTGCTGTGTTTTGAATTTGGGACTAAAACAGTGTTGCTGTCACACCAAGGCTTTAGCTATTGCTGAGCAGTGCTTGCGCTGTGTCAAGGCTTTCTCTTTTTTCCCACTCTGCCCCCTGCAGTGAGTAGGCTGAGGTGGGCAAGAAGCTGGCAGGGGACACAGCCAGGACAACTGACACAAACTGACTGAAGAAATATTCCATGCCATACGCTGTTTTAGTCAGCAATAAAAACTGAGGGGAGGGGGTTTTGGGTAGGTAGCTATTGCTCAGGGACTGACTGGGCATTGGTCTACTTGTGGAAGGTGCTGAGTGACCACTTTTGCATCACTTGTTTTGTTTTTCTTCCTCTTTCCTTCACTTATTAAACTACGACTACCTTGATGCATGAGTTTTCTTCTCTTCTTATTATACTCTCTTCTTATTCTCTCTCCTGCCCTGCTGTGTGGGGGGAGCGAGCAAGCAGCTGTGTGGAGCTCAGCTGCTGGCTGGGGTCAACCCACCATAATGCTCCACATCTGGTTTTTTATACCTTACTCAGAGTCCCAGCTTCTGAAGGTAAATCTTTATTTTAGAATCTCAACTTTCATATTAAAAGAAGAAATGAGGAAAGAAGATATAATCTTCTTGCCCATGATGTTACAGAAAAAGTCTTGAAAATTTGTTCTGTTTTTGAGAACTAATGAATGAAGGTCTACTGTCCTGGTTTGAGCGACACAGGACTAATTTATCTTTTAATACTTGGGAAAATTGCACTTTTAGAAGACTCTAATGTCTGAATTTATGAAAATATTTACTTTATAGCCAGCTATGGTGTGTGGGTTTCAAGGTCTCACTGTTGTGAGCTTGCCAGGTGCGGGGATGAGGAGGAGCAAGACCTGTGCACTTGACGCAAGCTGGCCAACAGGACTATTTCATACCATGAGCATCACATTCAATATAAATTAGAAAGTTTCCTGCAAAGTCCTCTCTCTCCCTTGATGGCTGCCATCCTGAGAACTTCCTGCCCTGGTGCCAGACCCCTGAGTCCTTCCCTTCCTCCCAAAGCTGTAGCACTCGCAGTATCTGACGTTTACTGTCCACTGCTGGGAGTGCACAGCCTCCTACTGATACAGTTGGCTGAGTATAATCCTTGTATATTTTGTATTGGTATCAGGATCAATATTGGTTCTTTAGTGTTATTACTGTTAATTATTTAGTCTTATTCTATTAAATCTGTTTATATTTCAACCCCCGGGTTTCCTTGATTTTTTCCTGATTCCCCTTCCCAGATGGGGAGGGGTCGTTGGGTGATAGAATAATTGTTTAAATGACAATAAATTGTTGCGGGTTTCTCAAACCTTAACATCTACTTATGACATTTTAATGTTTGGAGTTAGCAGTATTACCCACTTCGTCCGAACCTCTGTGCCCATTGCAGTCTCCTCTGCTCCATACCTGAAACGCATCTGTGAAGTCCCATACATGCTGACATGTTTATGCTGCAATTAAAGGAAGAAGCTGTTCTGCCTGCAATGTATGAGTCTACTTCTGGAGATCCTTGGCAACTTTACAAAAGCCACAGGAGGTGGCTAGAAGCAGTTTTAATCCTTTTCATTGTACTGCTGCTGTTGCTATTGGCTTCTGGCTCTACTGTAAAGCATCGTGCCTCCTTCAGAGGATTCTTCAAGATGGATGAGGAGTGCTCTGGAGTCGCGTGGGAGGGCGAGTAGATTAGAAATGGGAAATAGGCCTCTGACCTTTCTAATTACAGCACACAGATGTTCCTGAGGTAGCCCGTATAGCTACTCTGTTCCTTACCCGTCTGAAACAGATAATGAACACAGGAAAGTTATCTGCTGGAACTTTCTGTTTAATTTCTGTCACAAAAGTGAGAAAAGAAAGAAATCTGAAGCTCATTTTAGGGATCAGTCCATAAGGGAAATACATTGCTGCCTGCTCTCTGGCAAATGTGTTCAAATCACATTCTTTCAGACATACACAGGGAAATGGTGGAAGATGGATCTAAGTCACATTTGCCTAGTTGCATTCCTAAATTATGTGCTCCAGACTGGTGAGGTTTGGGATTTGAAAGAACAAAAATTATTCAGGAGATTACACTTGTCTTTCCTGAGCCATTGTCCCACTGTGGTCTTCAAGCAGAAGGTCCTCTACTTCTAGCAGAGGAATTCTCTGCTAGAAGTACTGTACTTGACATGTAAAAAGAGTTTCTGACTGGTCATAGTAATGAAAAATCAGCAAAGGCATCATGTCAGATTCAGAACCTTCATATTCTTCTCTGCAAATCAGGAATAGCTTTGTGTGATTTCAAGTGTTTATACTACTATCTACACTACTTTTTACTAAGAACTGTAATTCAGGGGTACTGTCTTACCAATCTTTCCCAGTTTAGTAGAAATGCAGTTAACTTTAATTATGGGTACACGAATATCTGCAATTTCATGCAGTCCCAAAGCTCTTTAGATTCCTTTAGGATGAAAATTTATGGGGTGCAAGTGCTGTTTGTTAACAATCACAAATTGCATAGATCCCACAGGAAAAAAAAAAAAAAAAAAAAAGAGAGATTTTACAATATTTTTTAAGCTCACATTTCCCTTATTTTTCACCAAATCGTATAATTACTCTTTCATTGATNTTTGTTAAAAAACAAAAAATGGAAAAAAACCAAAAAAAAAAAAAAAAAAAAAAAAAAGAGAGATTTTACAATATTTTGTAAGCTCACATTTCCCTTATTTTTCACCAAATCGTATAATTACTCTTTCATTGATATAAGCTTTGCACAAGGAGTACTGAACGGGGCTACATAAAGGTGATATCAATTAATTATTAACAGCAATTGTCATTTCATAATCACGTTAAATTTTAATTTGCTGCTGCCAGCTTGTTAAGGTACCAATCACACATCTCCTTTTTCATGTATTAAGAAAAAGCGTAATCAGGCACTTATTGCTTTTATAATTCCTAAGATAATTCTGCAGCAGCGTGAGGTATGTCTTCAGTATGCTGCGGCCATACTGAGCTCTTTGAAGAGTCCAGTGAATGGGAAATTAACATACTAGAATGGCCTCATTAGAACCAAATAAAATGCTCACTTGGAACACTTTAATCTCAACCATCTAGAAATATTCAGTGAAAAGAGATATGAAGTGACACCACAGCTTGAGAGCGCGCACCAGTAATCAACATGATGTGATGTTTTTGCTATATACCTTCCCCTTGTGGAAGGAGAGAGGACAGAGACAGCTTTTTGGAGGGAGGCTGTTTTTTCCTACCTGGTTATGACATAAAGGCTCCTCTATTATCACTGAGCTGAGGATGACAGTGCCAGCAGAGGGCCATGCAGGCAACTGTATAAGTTTGCATACTGTAACTTCATCCTGCAAAACTCCGGGTAGAAGAGCTTACCCTGAACACACCACCTGATGTGGGGAGCACTATAAGCAAGTGAGTGATGTCAGTCCAAGTTCCCATGCTTTGACTATAGGATAAAGCATAGTTCTGTTATGGTTGAAATCCTCAGAAAGTAAAAGTCCTCCTACCATTCCCAGATAAAGAAGAATCTCTTTTAAATTAACTAGAACAGACTTCTAATATTGAAGATCTATTTCTATTTATTTCCACTGTTCCTCATTATGGTCATGCACTGTGAAGTTATTACATACCAACACATACTAACATGTTTCAAATTTTGGTTGTTGGCTGGATTAACCCCCACATCTCTCAGCAGTTCCCAGGTCAGAGGGATATGGCTTTTTCTTGAAAAAGGTAAGGTACAGGAAGGGAAAAGATAAAGATTTCCTTTCAGTCTTTCTAGACTCCAGCAGCCAAGCAGAAACTCTTGATTTCAATACAATATAACAAAAAGTAAAAGTCATTGGCAAAACCCTCTAAAAGACCATAAGAGAGTAGTTGAGGGTTTGAGAAGGGAGGAGAGAGGCTCAAAGGAAAATTTTGCTATGAAAAAAAACCAAGTAACATTCTATTGCATGAAAAACCATTGGGAAAAAAAACAGTGATATGCTTAGCAATTGTGACATAGCTGCAAGTTTCTCTGAGCTCTTTGTCATATGTCCTTAATACAGTGCAGAAAAAATTGGTACTTTAAGACAATCTGAAGCTCAGCAAATTACTCCATGTGGTTTCCACCTTATGTTCAATTCCTCTTTTATTTTCTCCCATAATCTGCTGTTGTTCTGTAAATTCTATTATTCTTTTTTTTTTACACAGTCCTAACTAGCCAGTTCCAACAAAACTGGCCAAAAGAAACACATTTCTGTATATTTCACCTTCTCTCTATTTTCCTCTTTTTTTTTGCATTTCCATTTCCATCCTTTTCCTTTTTTCAAGTAGTCAATGCAGGTAAAACCAAAGTAACAAAGAGATTGTTTAGGTTTAAACAAAGATAAGAGAGGAGAACTGGGATAAATGGAAAAGATTAAGAAAGAAAATTTACATTTAATATCAAGAAAAAATATTGGCAGTGAAATTTACTGGATGGTGAAATATTGTCCTATGGAAAGTGTCAGAACCTTTACTTTAAACCATTCCTATAACACCCTAGGGAACAAGGCAACACCAGCCTCCAGAAGGCAAGTTCACAATATTCTTGGTCTTCTCTGCTCACAGTACAGACAGAAACACCATCAGATCTTGCCCTGCTTTGACATTTTGTTACATTCCATTCTTCCATGTTTTGGAATTACAGAACTAACGACAGAGATAAAATTTAGAATATGTTCACCAGAATTTCTCTGAGTTTGTACAAGTTTCAGGGTTTTAGTTCTGGTTTGAGTAGGCAAAAATGTTCAGGTCAGTTCTATTTAGTTTAAGAATATTCACTCATTCTCAATGAAAAGTATTTTCCTTATATGAAAGGATTACAGAATTACAGTAATATCCAAGGTAGTTTTTTATTTCTGTGACTAAAGTTACTAGTGACTACTGTGCTGTTTACCAATGCATTGTGGAGAGTATCTTTTACGCAAGATAAAACAATATGTAATTGAAACATACCGAAAAACAAGATGCAATTTTTAAGAGCTATATACCAAAGCCTACTTTTCAAATAGGCCTACAATGAAAAAAGATCACTGTTAAAATTACTGCTTTCTGTGCACATTTTTAAGTAAACTTCAGTTTCAGGAATCTTCAGGACATCTATTCAGTATAATCCATTCCATTTGCTTTGGAAAGTTCAGAGACTCAAGGTCGTTTACTTTCATTTTGTATCACTATTATTGTTATTTGTTGATGTTAGTACCATAAGGAGGACAATATTCAGATCAGTAAGAGGTAAGGCTTTAGGAAGACCCACCAATTTATTCACTAGGTGTGACAACATTCTACCTGGTTCCTTGGGCTCCTCATGGAGAATGTTGATCACAGGTTCTGTCTTGGTTATTTCCACCACTGCAAGTTTTCTGACTCTGTGACAAAAATATAAACAATTATTTCTCTGTTACAATACTCCTCAATGTTTTGCCTGTGATTTCTACTAAGAGTAATTTCTCTGATAGCAAAATTTCCTGTAGTATTTGAAATCCAGTAAGAATCAGTAAGAATCACTATTACCATGGTGTTCAGAGGCTGCACACAGCCTCTGTGAGCAGTGCGCCATTGATGTTTACTGTACAAGGCTAATCGTCTATGGGTTACTGTACAGTCATAACTGCTAAGATCAAATGCAACAAGCCTTCAAGAACAGCAGCATTAGCAATAGCATATTCTCAAGTGAATTTGCAATGGAGAATATGCTTCTGAAGTTAAATGACTGACATGGGGTCTTTTTTAAAGTAGAGATCTGTCTTAGATAAAAAGATCTGGGTGTGCTACAGTTCTACTCATGTGCTCTGTGAGATTTTCAAAAGTCAAAGTAATTTAAAAGAGAAGATCATTTATTCACCAAAGTCTGTCAGGAGGAGACATCGCATATCGATGCGTAATAATTTCCTCAAGCGGAAAGCAAGCCAAATCCCTGCAAATCTCATTTCTTCATGGGAATTTTCCAAGACTTCTGTGTGCTTAAGTGCAATGGAGCTGTTGAAGGCAGTCACTAGGGGGCAGACTCATCTACTGAAAAAGGCGTTGAATTTACCCCAAAATCTGCCCGCAAGGCCCTTGTTGCAATAGCAGGTGGGCTTTTCAGTGGAATCTGTCCACTTCAATAATATTCAAAGAAAATATAATATGAAGAGAGACAAAACCATTTACAAAGCTGATTCTTTTTGTCATGTCCTTAACTTGGGAAAAAAAAATTTCTAATAGTTTGTCATGTTTGATTGTTTTATAATTTACATTCCTGCTTAAATTGTTTTCCTTTGTTCAGGTTGCATGATCTAGTCAGCAGCTTTTTTCAATATAACGGGAAATTTCTTGGGTGGTGTGGTAGGGCCCATGCCATTATAATGTTTTGTATACGATATGAAAGCAAGCACACAAGGATAAACAGAACAATAAGATCTTAGGCAACACTTACCTGCAGTCACTGCTGCAGTAAAGTGAAGGTATTCTCCCCTTAATCTTAAGTAAATTCGCTGGAGCACTGGTAACAGTCTAGTTCTTGTATCGTACATCTAAGTGGGGACTACAACAAACACAAAAGATGCCTGGAAAATATTTGAGTAATTAGAACCACTCTGAATGCTACATTGCCATAAGCCCTCTGGCGTCAGAGCTGCATCTACTAAGACTGCCCACACTTACATAGCCACTGCAATAAATGTAGCTTTAGAAGAGTGCATATGCACAATCAAACATATTCACTGTTGCTAACAGGGTCAGAGTTGGTCCCTTCAGATATTTTAGATTATGTGGGCCACTAAAATTATTTTGAAAAAGATACAAATCACCATCACTGAGTGGCAATAAAAATATATTGGGTAAAACCTCGCCAAGTTTTCAAGCCAGCCAGCTCTTTGATTAGAGGACAATAGGCTTGTCCAATGCAAAATTTGAATGAAATAAGCAATTAGGTATGTACTATAACTGTTGGTTATTGTGTCTTGAGACACTCTAATCCAGTTTCACAAACCAAAATATTTAGGTTTTAATTTTACGGTGGCCCTTCTTTGATTAGAATAAATTATAGAAGCTCTCCTTCTCCTGAGCTTCTAGCACCCAGTGTTTTTGTACTATTCCTTTTGTCAAAGGGCAGTTACTTAGCTCAATCTGTTGGAAGATCTACTATTATTTTAATAATAAGCATATTATACTGTGTAGTCACCTTGCCACAGTGGTACAGAAGGTGGGTTTTGGTGTTTTAATACAAGTACCAGTGTTGATAATACCAGTTGCCATCAATAGGAGTTACAATTTTGCGAACAAAGAACATCATGTACTATAACACACAGAAGTAAAATTGAGGCAGCTAATCATTTATTAGTATTTATAAACTCATTTAAAGTAAGAGTAATGGTGGGCAGAGGGATTCTCTTCTGGGATAATACGCCTTCATAGCTCTAGAGACGGGTTACTAAAGCTGATCAGGGGTACCTAGTTAAGTAGTTCTTGATAAATATCTCTTTTCAATGTGTCTTTTTCAGAGTAGGGATTTAATCTAGAGGGTAGTGTTTCTTCTACCTGATATTAATTAGGGAAGCTGCAATTTGCAACAAATTTGTTCTTCTATCTCACTCAGAATCAAGAAGTAAGAATTAAACTAACTTTCCAGTAGTTTTTAACATATTGTTATTCACTATTATTCAGCAGAAAAACAACTTACCTTTAGGATCAGCTAGAATTTTCTATTTCTTTTCCATACACATATTCCCTTCTGTGTTCCCTCTTCTACCATCAGGCCTCAGTCCTGTTATCTGTTTCTCATTTTTTTCTGCTTTTTATTTCCCTTATTTTCCATCACCTAAATGAAACAAGGGCTCTGTGGGAAAAAAAAGTCATATGATCATGTCACTAAAATCCATGCTTGACAGCATACATTATGACATCTATATCATAATATATACACACTCATGCTAAATCAGACTTTCATATAGAACTTGAACTGTTTCCTAACATTTGAGGACTTGACTTTGAAACTGTAATGTTGTTTTAGTATTATGTTTTAAAAATTAATAGTGAAGAGTAAGAAAGATAGATGTATATAAAAATATAGAGAGACATAACCGTTCATCAAAATAAGGAACAAGAAGTTCACAGTTTTCAATCACTATTGGAGCCAGTGTGCAGGTTTGGAAAGAGAACACTTTGCCACTTCACAATGCACTTACAACCAAAATGTTACCCTTTCAATGACCACAGCTAAAAATCTCCCTTTTAGTAAACCAGCACATTCTGAATATGCCATGTGGGCTATATAACCACTCCAAGTGCACAATATCCAGACTATGAACCCAAGCATTTGATATCTCTAATTCAGATCATAAATTTTGGGAGTGTGCATGAATATCTAAAATGGTGTCATTCTGCTCTTAACTGAGGTTTCTTTGAGCTATTGCTCTGTAAACATTTAAAAACAAATGGGAACTTAATGTCTGTGCAGTCTCTCCTATGTCCTTCCTTGTATTGTGCTTAGTTCTTTAGGAAAATTCTTGCCAGGAAAGGTCACCTGCCTACTAAATCTGAAAAACAGCATTTCAGATTCTGCCCCCTGTATAAAACTCCGTTCAAAGGCAGAGTCAAGGAACTGCTGCTCTGGGCAATTCTTTCATTGCTTATACAAAGGCATTTCAGGTTTCTCAACCAGCATTCTGAACGGTCACTTAGAAAGAAGGTTTTGTCTTTCTACAATCGAAGTCACCATATGCTCAGATGAAAGCAAGCTGTCAAAAGTCAATTCCCCTTCTAACAGTCAATACCTGAAATAAGGTCAGTGACTTAGAAACATAAGACATTTCTTGTTGTATCCAAGAAACTCTTGTGCCTTCTTTGCCAGTCAGTCTGTCTTGACAGTTCCAACACTTAGTCCAACAGTTTCTTCCAATCTTATTACCTCCCTTGCAAACAAAATGCCAGAGGAGACAGTTTCAGACTTTAGGATAGTTATGCTGCATATAGTTTTCTGCAAAGATGCAGTCATAGTCCTGAGTCTGTATCCAGGATTTCTGATAACACAGTGATGCCATGGTAATCCCTACATGAAGTCTTTTAAGGTCCATTATAACATTTCATTATTATCTCAAACTTACTGTCAGATCCCCAACTAGAGTAATAGATAAAATACCTTACAAAGACACAACAAGAGAAAACCTAGCTAAAAACATCTTATGTTAAAACCAGTTAAAAGTCTAATATTTATATGAGTTCTTAGAAGATTTTTTGGATGGTTTCAAATGATGTAAGAGAGGAATGTAATTGCCAAAGGAAGAATTGCTGAAATAATGTGACACAACATTCCTTTCAGATACTGGGTAATACAGCAATCATATTTCCAAGGACTAAAGTTGTATCAGGTATCAGAATCTATAAAACCAAGCACCCAATAGATTCCCACGTTTCCGACTCATCATACAACTCATATGGAAGGATTAGTAAGACTGGCAGAATACGATAGGATGTGAGCTCAGTAGTGTAAACAATATCAGTAGAAGACAAAAGTGGATAAATTCCTAACTCTTTCCCTAAAGTGCAGCCAACAAGGAATTAATCAATTTAAAAAGGAATAAAATTTTCTAAGCTAATTGCTATGCTGCAGCATATCCCATTTAGCACTACTAAAGAGCAGCTCCCTGTAAGGCAGCTGGTGTTCACATCGCTATTCTGAACAGCGAGCAAAGACAGTTCTGGCTACAAAGTCTAGCGATTTCCATTGTGATTACCAAGGGACACACCGCATGCTTTAAGTGAAGTTTTCAAAGAGTTGCAACATTTTAGCAAAGAAGAGTCCTTGGTTATTAAATCCATAACAAGAAAAATCAACACTGTACATTGTACAGTATTCTCATTTCTTTTACAACAGTCAATTTTCTTTGAATCATAAGTAAGTTAAGACTAAACAGATAAAAAGAGTCATAAGTAAGTCTGGCTTTTTCATTCCACACCAAATACTTCATCAAGAAACAGTTACTCTATAGCGGGTGCTGTATATGCACCCACATGCTCTTTTTAGAGTACACGGATGGCTCCAGAGAATTTGATAAAATATAGGCAACTAGCTACCCATCTCTTTCTCATATCTCAGAACTGGAGTGAATTCCTATGGAGATCAGCTTTTTTCTCTGTGCTATTTTGTGTTTCTGTGGCAGGCTGTAACCTAGACCAGAGAAAACTATATGTGAAAACCACAGTCAGTGGTAGAAAAAAAATGCTTAAATATTTCCATCTTTGAACTATTGCATTAATGTCTTACCTTCCTCATTTGTGAAGTTTGGTGCAGCAAAAACATCCAACAGAAAGTAAGAGTTTTTATACAAATATCTGAAAAATAGTGATCACAGCTAAGCTGTTCAAAAGGCATGAATCATGAGAGACCTCAGGCTCGTGGTTCCTTGATTTTCTGGATTAGGTATTGGGCTGGAACACGGTCCTTTCAGGCCTCCACAGAAACCATGATGCAGATAGGACTGATGCATGGCTACCTGAGGGCCTTGACTACACCAAAGACTAATGGCCCTGACCAGCCACATCTGAAGCTCTTGTCCATGCAAACTCCACCTGTTGGCCTGGGAGCTGAATTTAAGCTCTGACCTTGGCTTTGGCCTATGTCTGAGCAGTGTTGCAGGTATGTTGTGCCTCGTGTTGTAGCATCCTGCCTTGACACTACAGACTGGAGATCACTGGACTGTTAACTGACCAGCTGACCTGGTCTGGTCTTCTTCCTTTGGCGTGGTGGGCATGTGGTCTGCGTCCCTTGCTGTCACCCTGGGCTTCTGGCTTGCTTTGCCTTCTGGCTTGCCTGTTCCTGCTGCTCCCTGAGAAGCCGAGTCTCATAGCAAAAGGAACATATGCTGCAGCTGTGATAGAAAAAAAAAAATGTTACCTTTTTCCCCTTTTGGTGCTTGGTCTCTTCTCTGAAAAGATCCCTGTTCCATGCTAATATCTGACTGTAAATGGATAAATTTAACATTGCACAAAGGGTAAAAATGGGCATTTAAGGCTCAGTGACACTCCAGAGCAAGGAAGAAGAGAAGTTGCATAGGATAGAACACAATGACACAGTGGCATTTTCAATCCAAAATGAACTGGAAAAAGAAGCTGTCTTATGGCTGTACCTGTAGAAGGAAAGGATTATTTAATGGTGTCTGTGAGCAAGGAGAATTTAATGGTGTCTGGAAGCCACACATGTTCTGCTTTATTTGTCAGTACACAGAAAACAAAGTGCATGTCAATAATTTTGCAACTATATGCCTAACAATGTAATCACTCACGTGACGAAAAACATTTTTGTTGTAAACCATCAGGAAACCACGAAAGTTATATGTAAAGATTTATCTTACCGTTCACCTGATACAGGCTGAAGTCACTATCCTAGAGGTAAAAGCCTCTAAAATTTTTTTAATCTTTCTGACCCATTCAGTTGCTTTCAGATTATGATGGTATCTGCTTATGTGAATACCAAAGAAAACAATTTCCTTTTCTTAAACCTATTCACTAGAATCTACCCTTTCAACCTTTGCTGAGTAGTTTGTATCCTATTTCTTATTCCTTCACTGATCCTGCAAGCATGTTGCATTTTTCTAACAATGGTTGGGATATTCAAGAGCAGAAAGCATCACATATTCTTTGAAATGAATATACAAAACAAAATTTCAGGAACAGTTTTGTTGTTTTTCTGATACGTAGCATGAGAACTGACATAAAATTTCCACTCATAAAAATTCATTTTTAAAACATTGAATACAATGTAGTACTCAAGAAACTTTTGTCAGATGCTATTGAATTCTAGTTCTACAGCCTTTGTCCATTTGTGTATCTTCACTGTACAAAGTTAAATAGCAACAAGAAAAGAGATTTATTTGTTTCAGTTTTACTTTATCAGAAGTTTACTCCTGTTTTTTTCACTTTTGAGACACAAGTTGCCTTCTGTTGTAATAAAAAGCACATGTGATTTACAAAAGAAAAAGTCTGAATCTTCTGCCAAAACTGAATGAATGAAGCTACATTAAAAATTCTTTTCCTTAGTAGGTTTCCTTTACTGGTGTAATGTGATAGATATACCTAATGTATTGCTGAAATAAGTAAAACAAAAAAAAATCATGTAGTCATTTCCAGATAACATTCTCCAGTGCTAAAATACCTTTTATACTGCCTTGCATACCTCCCCTGAGTAACCTGTACTAGAAGCCGGACTGCAATGAAGGCAGGTCTTTTCTTGATTGAAAGTTAAAACGAGCATTGTGTAAACACCAATTCAATCCGCACATTTAGTTCTGTTTCAGAGATGAGTGTCAATAACTCATCTATCTTATGTGCATGCATAACAGAAAATGAAATCCATACAGCTGTGTAATTCAGAATTCTTCATACAAATATGGATTTTCTGTGGCTCTGTAGTTAAAATTCCCCAAGAAGTGCTGTATCTTTTCAGGCCGGAAGACTGTTGTAATAATCTTACAAGACTTGCCTAGCATGGACCACTGAATCTTATCAACTGATTCCTTTATAAAACCTATGTCCTCCAGCAGAGCTAGATGTATCTTCCATGAACAGATCTTGTCTTTATTTAAAGACTTCAAGGAGATGAATTTAGTACATTCATAAAGCAGTTGTTCCAGCAGTTAATGAACGCCTTTAGTAAAAATTTGAGTCTAATTTCTGTCTTCAATATAGCTTTGTCTGGTAGATTGAAGAGCCCTCTTATCATAAGATCATACATATACAACCCAGGCAAGCCACCTCTAATGCATTCATTTTCTTTTGTCACTTTTTGTCATATTAACAACACCCTACATATGTTGGATATTCCACTGGAGCTACATTACACAATGGATTTTTGCCTCCTTTGGGTTACACTCTGTAATCCTGAATCATGTCATTCACTGCTTTCCAAAACAGTGTTTCTCATTCTAGTAGTCTGTCCTGCATTCTTGGCTCCAAAAGTTACTGTCTCCTATTCTGCTGTATTAAATTCTGAGCTCAAGAGGACCCTGTTTATCAGCACATTCAGAAAACTGTAGAATTCCACCGTCCCTATAACTCAGTATGTCACAATCTTTTTCTGTCAACTGTAACCTTCTGTAGCAGTGACTTGCATTTCTACTTTTATCCTAGGACTTCCATAGCTACGATGCAGAGAACCTATCAATTTAAAAAATGAAAGCAGATAGAAATTAGTCTTGTTAAATAAATCTTCCTCTGCTACAGTGCAACACAACTTACTGCGGCACTGTGATTTAATACAGTGATTTCTTCAGTTCCTGGTCGTTATTACTCTTTTGCAACACTTCCTTTTCTACATGACATCCAATTAGGTCTCAGTTAAAAGTAACTACTACACTGTTTTACATATGTTCTTGTCTAGATTGCCCTCCTTTGAGAACTGCCAGTATTACTGCTTCCCTGACCTACTTCTGTAATAAAGATCCAGGCTAGCGTAATCATGTTTATCATTGGACCCCTCAGATAGAACTAGGTTAGGGTCCAAATGCACACGTAGCTTTGGTCGCAAAGCTGAAGGGATAGCAGGCTCCTGTAGCATGAGGAAAGGGAGGTACAGGCAACAGCAGGCAGCAGCAGCCTCAACTGTAACTACCTCAACTTATGGCTCTCACCCTGGTTCACTGCAGCCAGGTTACTCCACATCATTCTGCTGGTTTAGATTTGGTTGTATTATTTACAGAGAGGACTTTATTCCAGTAAGTGTGTGCCAGATCAGGTCATGTAGCTCTCTAACAAGATAAAGCCATTGTCAGATACAGATCTGGCACAAACGCTGTTGTGTTCTCTGCCCAAACCAAGGTCAAATGTATACTGCCAGATAGCTCAGCAGTTGTGTACGGATCAAGCATTAATAAACAACTTTAAATTTTATGCTGTCACAGAAATGTTATTTCCATACTTTTGTAATTCAAGGGCAAAAAAGGTGCTAACATTCCTTCTGTGCCAAAGCTTGAGCAATGTGTAGGCTACCTGTACTTCAGCCCATCCTTTATGTGGAAGTAGGAATGTCTCCTGCTCAACTGTGAGTATTCCAGCTTTACATTTAGTTTCTACAGAGCTAATTTATATTGCTGACTGAACTTTTGCAGTACTACGTAACACTCTTAAGTGAAGATGTATTGCATTTATCACCCATATAAATGTGGGGAATACTGAATTTTTCTATTACTGAAGTTCTCTTGATGTGAGTATATGGTTCTGTCCTTGAATTTACTTGAGCTGTGTCCAGCTGAGTCTATAGAAATTAGCAATGAATTCTGCAGTTGTCAGGTCTTATGTATGGTATTTCATGTCTAATATTTCCAAGTACTGAGAGGTACTGAAATAAAATTAACACCAGGAAAATTTAGGTTTACTCTTTGGAGAAACATATTCATGTTTTAATTAGTGAAAATTGAATATTCCTTCAGAAATAGAGAGGAATTTTGGAATCATTCAAAACGTACAATGAGATAAAAAATGATTGAAATTATGATAGGGAATAACCCTTCATTAATCAGGGGCAGAACTGGTTAATTAGCTAGGTCTCACTGTTCCCTGGTTTCTGTGGTAAAGATTGCACTTTCTACTGAACTTTGGAGATATCCTGGGGACAGAATATCTCCACAAAGATCATCTGAGGACATTACCTGGAGACTGGACAGAGACACTTCACATTCTCCATCTTCTGGAGTTTAGAGACTTTGTCTCTTTTCTTCCGGCTATCCCTGTGATTCCTTTCAGTAAGGTTTCCTATGGTACAGAATGACCTGTTTTACAGTGATTGTCTTTCTCCCTGAGTGTAGCGTGGGAAAGATCAAGATCTTTCCCCAGCTTGTTCTTTGCCTTTCACAGTCTGTTTTCTCCCTCTTCCTTTCTCTCTCCCTCTCCATCTCAGCCCTTAGAATTATGAGATCTGAAACAATCGTGTGACAGTGAGTGTTTCACTGGTACACTCTAGACTAGCTGCTGAGCAAAGAACAACATAGTGGACTTCTTCAGTTGTTCATCCAACAGCTGTTACTGCATCTCACTATGCTCTGTAGGAGACTGAGTAGAAACATGACAAACCCCAATAATTAAATGGAGAATCCTCTTGTGGGGAGAGGTAAAAAAAAAAAATCAGAGAAAAACCTGCTTGGGAATGAATTAGTTCCAGTATGAAATCTCTCTCATTAAATCAGATTGTCCAGCTGTTGGGCTATGTGCTGGATGTTTTTAAATGGTAGAATATTCACACAACTTGCTAAAAAGCTACCTCTCCTGACAGCCTTGAGTGGGATGGAAATGTGAGATAGCTGTCTGAGCAAGCAGTCAAAATCCTTACTGCTTGTGCTTTCCAGAATAACCTTAGCATCGTTAAAGGGCAATAACAAAGCAGGTAATTGTTATCCTTTAAAGAGACTTAAAATACAGGAATCTCAGCTACAAGAAGAATAAAACACTGAGTGGCAGAGTGATTACTTTGGTTTCCTTTGTGCAAAAATGTGTTTACACTGAATAATTCACATTTGGTGCAGTCACAACCTTTCCTTCTCTCAGAAGACTTGCACAGCCTGAAAACAATCCCATTACATTGAAAATTCTTGACTCTTTGAAACTGAAAGGAAATCAATGTACTTGGGTAACACATTACATTACAAGGTACAAGTCATATGCTTTATAAGCTCGTTATTGGCACAAGACCCATTGAATCTTTTAGTAAAATTATCATGAGTACAGGCTTTCCAGCTGACACTGTTTCGAGTAACAGGCTAATTTTTAGGCAGGGACTAATGTCTCTTGACAAATTTGTCCTACTGTTACCTAGTAGTGAAGGATTTCAGGAACTGAGCTTCATCATGAAGTTACTTGTGTACACAAAGTAGCACAGTCGGTTTCTCCTGTCCCTTAGGGCTTTCGATGGCTCTCCAGCTCTATCAGAATGCAATTCAGAAATGCTTCCCATGGAAAACTAGAGAATCCTTGAGTTTGCTTCATGGACCTCTCAAAAAAAAACCAATCTTCCTTCCTATTCTGAGCTTTCACTATGCTCCCACCTTTATTAGCACCAAAAACGTTCTCCTTTTGTTCCTATTCTCTTAAGTTTACTTTAAGTAAACTGTTCAAAGCCTAACTGAAATTATGAGGTTTTGAAGTTAAATACTTGTCAATCCTAATTTTGACCAAGATAGACTTACTGCACTGTATTTTTGACAAGTATTCATTCACTGCAGCGTTCATCATCACAGCTCAGTATTACCCACGACAATCACATGGGAAGTGCTGAGCAAGCAGAACTGCTGTCCAGTATAAGGACCGGAACAAATACAGGCATGAAAAGACAAACAGGAGTTCAGCTGGAGCGCAAGTTTATCTGTGGATGGAGAAAGATATGGCATTCTCAGTGACCACCTCCTGAGAAAATGACAAAATCCCTACACGCTGCATATATCATAACCTGCTCCATTGGCAAGTGACATAAACATGAACACAGCACAGACAGCTTGAGGGCCTCAGTGACAAATTATCGTCCCTTGAGTCTACATTTGCTGAACTGCAAGAGTTCATGGAGATGGGAAGGTACAGTGACAAGATTTCAAGGATATCATAGAATTTCATCTTCAGGCTAGCAGCTGCATGCACC
The DNA here is from genome assembly GCA_013397275.1 of Burhinus bistriatus. Classification (NCBI taxonomy): domain Eukaryota; kingdom Metazoa; phylum Chordata; class Aves; order Charadriiformes; family Burhinidae; genus Burhinus; species Burhinus bistriatus. The sequence goes on along the minus strand of VYXH01004555.1, from coordinate 22,824 downwards.
TAAGAAGGCTGAAAGTCTCTTGGCAGAAAGCTATCAAGCAAGAAAGGGGGCAAAACTGACAGAAACGCCCAGTAAGGCTATGCTCTCGCATTAACAATACACTTCCAAAAGCTGAGATCTCTGCTAATGGTCTGCAGAAAGCTGTGTCACTTGGAGACAAAGCCCTCAAGGAAAACAAACAGCTCTTTTGTGATGCCAGCGACAAACATGAGGCATTCCCCCTGCCAAATTCTACAAAACAGTCTCTGGGTAGATTCAGTGGTTAAGGAACATGGGAGGACATGTAACACAGGGAAGGACACAGCAGGTTCTAGACTCAGAATGCAAGCTGTTAAAAAGGACTTTAAGGGCCAAGAAACATTTATAATACAACATGCAGGATCAGGCAGGAGGATGGAAGTTGAGGTATCAGTGCTTAACTGAGAAATAGGTATTTGGCAGAGCTTTTGGAACACATGAAGCTGACAGATAATGGAAGTAAGTGGATGCCAGTTAAAAGGTTGTGGGGAATTATTTTCAGTTGAAGATGTGGAGGGAGCAGATATGTGCAAAAAAAAAAGACTGCAGTTCAGAAGAAGGTGTCTCCTAGGCATAAAGCCATAAAACCTCTTCATCCCCCAGAGGTGTCGTTTAAAAAGTTGATCACTCTGTGTTGATTATGCTTGTTTCCACCCTATCAGCAAAATGTTTGTGCAAGTTTCTGGACCTCTTTTGCTTGCCTAAGAGGTCAGTAAGGATTATTTTTCACAGAATCACAGAATAACTGAGGCTGGAAGAGTCCTCTGGGGATTGTCCAGTCCAATCCCCCTGCTCAAGCAGAGTGTGCTACACCAGGTTGCCCAAGGCAGTAACCAGGTGAGTTTTGAATATCTCCAAGGATGGAAACTGCACAGCCTCTCTGGGCAACCTGTTCCAATGTTCAACCACAGTAAAAAAGCATTTTCTTTTCGTGTCTGACAGTTTGTGCTCATTGTTTCTTGTCACCAAACACCACTAAGAAAAGTCTGCATCCACCCTTTTTACACCATCTCATCAGACATTTATACATTTTGATAATATGTTCCTTGAGCCTTCTCCAAGCTAAACAATCCCAGTTCCCTTTCTCATACAAGAGATGCTCCAGTCCCTTGATCATTCTTGTGGCCCTGGATGGATAGACACGGGATGGCCATTTTCTGGCTGGCTGGGTAATTCAGCTCCTTCAAGCAGTGTCTTTTTTACCTTTTCCTGAAGCACAGACAGTTCTAAACTGAAGTTCCTACTAGTAGTAGTTTCTCAGATGTTTGATGTTTAGCTCACAAACTTGAGGTTAAACTCCTCCCCAAACTGAGGTTTAGGAAGAAATTTTTCCACAGGTCAGAGTGACCAGAAGCCATTTAGGGGAATATCATTTGCATCAAGTATTTATATTGAAAATATTTCATAGACAGATTGGACTCAAGGGAATTGTTCTCCTTCCTTTTAAACAGAAGCTCAGGTTACACAGGAACTGTGATTTTAACTATTTGCTACTCCGTAGAAACCCGACTGCCAAATTATGACACTTCCATGGAAGTAGGAAGTATTACTCTAATTCCTTTAAACCGCTTTTCTTCTTTCTGTCTCTAATTATATATTTTCAACTAAAATTTTCCATTGTTGCTAACAGCAGTTAACCTCAAAGAAGACAGCATTACTGTAAGCAGTGCTGCAGGCACTTAAAGCGAAGTAGTTGAAAGTAGGGCTAAGTGACCCCCCTATGCAAAACATCAGCAACTGTCAGCACTCTCTTTATTCTACCACTTTCACCTCTGATGCTTTTGGCTGAGCTACTATACTGGCTTGCCTAAACTTAAAATTGTTTAAATGGGCATTAGTGAATAATTGGTCCAGTATGAGCCAAGAGCTATTGCAAGCCCAAATTCCCACCAGGAGTTATTGCAGAACATCTGTGTGGTAAGGTGAAGCTTGTAGACAAGCTTCCAACATGTCTAGGAAATTTTAGCAAGCAACTCTTGATGTAGACAGTCTCTCTAGTGTTCTCATTTCTTGGAATCTTCTTACTGAGGAATATTTTGTTAAACAAGAAAGATGAACTCTACCAGTTTACCTCTGAAGAAAGCAAATAACCTAAAAAACCTAAGAAACTTTACATATGTATTGACTGTGTATTTCATACCTACTGCTGTAACATAGGATTGCAATAGGATACACAGGTGTGCCTAGTTTTCAGCAAACAACTCATTCCTGCACTGCAGTGGAAGAGAAATTGACTGAAATAATAAGATATGGCTGAAGAGTAAACACACAGTTAGGATTTCAGAAGCTTAATAAATAAGATATTCCAGAAACTGGTAATTAGAGGGGAGAAAGATGTCTCAGTGGCAGCATGGCTTGGAACCTAGTGCTTAGAGGTGGGGCTGTAAGAAATGGAATGTTTTATGATCAGTTTTGTGGTTTTGTTACATCTTCACCTTTTCTGTTAAGACCTGTGAAGGTAAAAAAAAAAAAAAAAAAGACGAACAGAACCTAAGTAAAGTTCAGTTTTAGAAATGTCCCTTTTTAATTGCATAACTACTTGTCTTGTGCTGTCAGTTTTCACATGAAAACAGATTCAATTCCGTGGCACCAACAACTCACTATCTGATATCTGCAATAAAATACAACAAGTATCTAAGTAAATGAGATGCTGTTAGGAAATGGAAAGCAGTATAAACCTGGACAACAATTCCTCAAAGTCTATCTACTCTTTCTTGGAAATATTTGAAGGACCGAAAGAAGTCAAATTTACTGCAGAAAGAGAAAAAAGACAGATAGAATTAGGAGAACAATATGACAGGTCTTCTAGTGCATATGGGTAGTGAAAAGGCGTAGCAAAATCTTTGCCATCTGGTCAGGAAGAAGACACCAAAGGACTGTGGAAAAGAAGAGGAACAGCTTAGTTTTCATTGAGACAGGTGGTCAGGCAGATGGAAAAACAAGTATCAAAGATGCAAAACTTGGAAGCCAGAAACAGGAATGTGTAGATATTCTCAAAGAAGAATAAAGGATTTACTCATCTTTGTGAGGTTAAAGAAGTCAGATTTAAAGAAAAATAACAAGTGAAAGAGCAGGGAGGAAACAAGAAGGCAAGAAACTGGGATTTCTGAACATTTTACATTCTTTTATTGTTATGGACAATTTCATTGTATGCATGATAATTTTTGGTGGGAAGAAGGGCAGCTATTGCAATCAGTACTCCACATTGGGAACAGTAAAACTCCTCTTAGACCTAGACTTCATGATTAACCTCTGGCAGTGTCTGGGTGTTCCATGTGAGCAAAAATGGACTAACCATCTTTTCTGGGCCACTTGGTTTCTTGGTAACACAGTTACTATTTTGACCCAAAATCTGAACTGAACTGTAAGTGATACATTTTAGTATTTTACTTCAGCACTGTTTCCATTTCATTAGGTATAATTGAGCCTGAGGTACCAGAAACTGAAGGGAATCTTTGCATTTTAACACATTCTAATATGATATAAACAAGCTGAAGCAAAACTAGGAAGGTTATCAGAAAAAAAAAATTTCTATAGCACCTGCATGAAACAGTATTGGATGCCAGTTTGTCTGAGGGACATATCACACCCTTGACTAAGATTAATTGCTAAGGTTCAGTATTAAGCTAAATCTGCTAAGTCTTTAGAATTCAGCCATGCTGGAAGCTTTCCTAGGCTGAGTAAAGTTCTGAACATTTTGTCCAGACTTGCACCACATAGATTGTAAAGCCTGGAATTAATTCTTCAAGAGCCTGCCTACTGCAATTGTTCTAAAGTCTCGTTTAACAAAGGAGAAAGGAATGAGCACGTTCCCAATAATAGTTAAATCCCTGAAAATGAAAGAAAAAGATGAGATGTATTAGAGAGGGAGGGAAGTATGTAATTAGCTGTTCTCTGAATTATCCTAAGCGGAATGATGAGACCCAGAAGACCGTTGTACACCACTCCACAGTTAACCCAAGTAGGCGCAGGCCTGTGTTGTGCTATCTTGCACTTGTAGCTTGGCCTTCAGGACGGTGTCGCACTGTGCATGATCCTGGGCCTCAGGAAAAACTCAGCCAGCTGCTGGCAACAGAGGGGCCGGCAGCCAGCTCCCTGGCAGTAACAGGGACCACACCACCTGCGCGTCCTTGCCTTTAACTAAAAGTGCAGCAGCAAGTTCTCATGTGAACTTTCTGTTTGACAGTAGAAATGATGAATAGAGGTGTTTTCTTTTAAGAAAATCCTGTAAGAGCTCAAAAGACCAAAATGCTGGATGACCTCTCCATGGATGGAATCTGTACAGTGTGCTGCTCCTCGATCAGAGGCCTGTGGATGCCGTGCAAGTCAGGGTTCCCAGTGTCTGAAGGGATGTAAAATTATCTATATTATCCTCTCCTTCTTTGCAGTGTTAGCTTAAATAAATGGCATTTTATGAGATATTTTACAGAGTCTGAGTGCCTTTCTTACTGGGATGATATTAAAAACCAGCACCTCCTGGGGCAAAACTGTGAGAATACGACTGTGAGAATATGATAGGTCAGCAGGAAACAGACAGGTTTGTTTAAGGGTTCGACATAGTATCTATTATAACACAAAATAAAATTTTAATTAAAATTATTATCTGCCTTCAAGACAGTCATATTCACTCCAGATAGGTGACAAGATGCCAACATTTCTCACTTCCACACAGAAATACCTATGCTTTTACCAAACCGAAATCTCAAGTTTTGCTCTGTGCAAGAAAAACTTTATGTGAAGCTCTTCAATAAAATCTCATTCACTAAAAGATTGATATTAACTCTATCAAGAAAGCTACAATACATACTGTCAGTCTCCAGAAGTGTTTGAGTTAGACCTGCCCTCCTTCCCTGCTTTCATTTCTCTTGACTGATCAGTGGAGACGGAGGAGGTGGAAAGCCTGTGTCTCTGCTGTTTGTGAATGATCAGGCATAGCCCAATGCACTAGACTTCACCAAGGATGGCATTTTAGGATGAAAAAAATACCATGTTTTAGTTCTGGTTGCTTACAGGACCTTGTTCCCCACTTCTTTCTCAGTGACTCTGTAACTTCATGCCTATGCCTTTCCTGCACCAGGCCAAATTACCCATTTTTCCTTTTTTTGCAAAGTGGTGATGGAAGACAAAATCTTGTAATATTTGGAAAACTTCTGTACATGCCTGCAGCAGTAAACCTGAATATACACGGCACAAGGCAGAAGTGCATCAGTCCTCCAGTTATAAAGTAGCTTCTTCCTGAGGAATCCCCAGTACCAGCTCATTTCTGTGTCAGGCTTGGCATTCCAACACCTGCAGCAGTTTTCCTCCTGCCAGATTTCTTTTAAATAACTTTCAGTTTAACCTGGTACTAACTGTCACTTTGGCATGCTAAATATCTTTTTTCAAAGTTTATTTCTGCTCACAGTCATTCATTTTATTTAAATTGTTTCTCAGCCTGTCCGCTTTTTCTTATATGCCTTCAGAAAGTGTGCCATAATATGTGCTTTCCATTAAGTATTTAAGTATCCTAGCAATGCTAATGCAAGTCAAGAAAGATGTAGGCAATACAAGTGCTCAGTGGTGTACCAGAGCAGCAGTTCAACTACGTAGTTCAGACAAACCTTGCTTTCTTTGACTTGACAGATAAGTTCCAAAATGTAAGTTTGGGTCTATGTTAGATTTCTAAGTGTGAACATTACCAGACTTGGACAATATTTGGATACAGGTTCTTCTTTGGATCCAGCTGCTTCTATCTCAGTAGTGCATTCATCAAAACTCTGGAAACACAAACTCATAAACTTTGAGAAGCCATAAGTGCACATCAAGCCAACAGTTCAGTAATTTCTTTGTAATTCTGTATTTAGTGAGAAGCCATATGCCCTTTCAGAAAGTTTAATTGTCTCCTGGACACAGCATTCCATTTAACAATATTTACATTACAGCTTTTGTAGCATTCCATATGGCCCCTATCAGGGTCACCTGTGTCTCTTGGCTTGGAAAAGTACACTGATAACAATGCATTTTCTTTCTTATTATTAAGACAGGCTACGCCCTAGCTGTGAAATCAGTTCCTGGACTACCTCACCAAACAAAAATTAATTTTCCGCACAGTTCCCCAAGAATAGATTTTAAATACTCAGTCATTTAAAAGAAGCCCCAAACCACCAAGCTACCAAAACTGTTGTTTCCTTGCCCACAAATGATCTTCAAAATATCTGTACATTAATTTTTGCTTCTGAGTCGGTGCACCTGTCTGAGCCAGTCACCATCGCAGTCTGGGAGGCCCATTTCATGGTTTTGAAAATGTCAGGTAAAAATCTACACCCTGATATTATATTCCTATCCTGCTGCTTTATTTCTTGATCTCAGCTTTGAGTGTGATGCCTTTTGAGGCTGCTCTCAGTTATTCTGCAAAATACCCAGTGAGGATAAAATCGCTCTATATATTTATATGTAAGTATATACACACAAATATATATATATATAAAAAAGCACACATCTGTACACAAACATCTGGAGGCAAACTTTGACTGCTAAGGCTTTTCAAAGGCTGCCTCAGATCTTTCTGTGCTTAATCACTCTTGCCCACACTGGCAGGTGGTTTCAAATTAATATCTTCAGATCTTGCATTGGTACTGGGTACAATTGCAAGGTTTTTCATTTCCTCAGAATTAAGTGAAACACTTTGCTCAGAGACAGTGGAATATAATTGTGTTTCCTCTTGAACGACTGCTGGTTTTGCCTTGATGTGTCATGAATTTTTTGTTACTCTCACTACTGGTCTACTCAACTCCACAACTTAGAACTACCCAATCTAACTAGACTCCTTGTCTGCTATTTCCATCCTTGTCAGCTGAAAAAGGTTTTTGTCTTTCCTGTAAACTGTGACCAGTTTTCGGCTCTGACAGCTGTTGTTTGATTTCTTGATGTTTTTGTTTTGCAGGGGTCTCAAATTCGATGGTTCATCTGATTTTGTACTAATAGCCTGATTAGTGAGAGAGTATTCAGGTTTACCCACACATTAGCTGTTGCTCAGAAGAGTTAGTGATGTCTTCTGGTGGGTCACACTGCTGGGATCATGTAGACTTCCAAGCACAGCCACTGTTACTCTTGCTTTTGTTCATTTCTTCCTGGCCGTTCTGACTGCTAACTTCCTAACAAAGTGGCTATGATATAGTGCAGTGTTATATTCTCTCTCTCTCACTGACATGAACAGAAACAAATGGGAAACAATTTTCTAAGTATCAGAATCCTAGGATTCCAGTATTTTAGGCAGCTGAGCTCCCCCCCCCTTTTTTTTTTTTTTTTCATTAATATCTTATTTACTCAGTAGTTTAGTCACATAGTGGCAGATTTCTTTCTACAGTTTCTCCCTTCTGCTTTATCCTGCCTCTTATGCTGCTTATGCAGTAAAAAAAAAAAGAAAGTGGGAATGCCCAAGAGAGTCATGGCAGCAATCTACCACTATGGGAGAAGGGATTTGCTGTAGGGGAAACAGACCTACAGTAGGAATGAATCCGTGCGCTTCAGTGATGATAGCTGGAGTTATTTTCAGCGCAGCTGTTTCTCACATTACTTCTTTGCTATTTTGCCATCAGGGGATAGCCAGCCAGTCAGAGACACAGCATCCTCTTTGGGTTGTTATGAAAACAGCTAATGCCGCCATTGGTTTTCCACTGGGAATGAATCAAGTGTTCAGTAAACAGAATGGTCCTACCTAAGGCATGTTTTATGTTATATTGAGAGGTAACTGCCATTCCCTTGCTGTCTTTCATCAGTTCACAGTATATGAAATAGTAAAACTGGTAACAATTTACATAACACCTTTCATCTTGAAGCATCCCAAAGGGTTTACAGGGATCATTTTCCCTACTGTTAAAACTCAGTGATCTCTAGCACCCAGCAACACTATACAAAATTACAGGACAGGAAATGGAACACTAAAAAAATCCCATGCTCAAAGTTTGAAGGTATTTAGCTATATACTGAGCAGATTTTAGCAGAGGGCAAAAGTTTACTGTCTTGGAGAAATAAATGTTCTGAACAACACAACAGAGCTGTCCTATCCATGTGCTTCAAAATTCCTCTTGAGACATTAACACCTTGGAATCAAAAACATGTTCAAGCTTCATAGACTATGCTTACTTAGGCTGCTACTTACTTACTTACTTAAGCTATTTCATACTTTTTGAGGGATGCAGCTAGGAAACTGTGTCAAAATAGACAGCCGTTTGCTAACAATCAGTCATTCAATGAAGCATGATATGCAGAGACTTTGTATATAAAGTAAGAAGGCACTGTCCTGAATAAATTACAGTATAAGCACAGAGATAAAGTAATGCTAGTGAAAATAGTAGCTTCTTCCTCGAAGACAGAGGAGGAACAGCCAAAATATTTAAGTGCAGCACAAACATACTGGGTACTAAACTCTTCCTTAAGTGTAGAGGGACTACCACAAAATGAAGACATTATAAAGATAGGTTTACCTGCATAAGGTTCTGTTTGATCACTATTCTTCTGGATTGTTTCTATCTTAGTCAAACTGAATGTTGGCAACTGCAGAGATGAAGATGTAAAGTTGGGTAATAAAAATTACAAGATGGATTAGCATAAGTGAGAAAAGGAGAAAAAGGAGATAAAGACATTAGAGCAAGGAAGAAAGAGCCTATGGAGCATGACACGCTCAAGAAATCAGCTTAGGTCAACAGAGCTGGTGAAAGGAAGGGAAACAATATTTCATATCCAAGTAGATTAACAGGATATCTTTTCAGATATTTGGAATCATCTGTTAATTCTGTTTCTGATGTGGTATCTTTAGAACTAGGTATTTGCCACCTGAAAGATATTTTTAACAGTCACTTAAATTTTGCTACAGCTGAACTGGATATTATAGACGTATTAGTGCGCTGTGCTACTCCAGGTCAGCTAGGTAAAATTCTTGCTGTAAGTCCGAAGGATGCAAAATATTTTGGAAAAAAAACCGACCCAAAATATTCAAAACAGAGGGATAGGAGATGTTTGCATTGGGAACTTGGAGGGATGCCACAAGGCTCAAAACCATCCTTCTGCTACTTGACAAGTGTTAAAACTTTCCTCTTTAAACTGAAAATAAAACATCAGTAGCATGCTGACTACTAGCAAAATATGTCACTGTAATAGTCTATGAAAAGCAGTAAGGGTCTTCAGTACGGGCTTCTGGCTCAGACTGTACCAAGCCCTGTGCTGTGGTGCTGAAGTTTAAAGCACTGCTGCCATCTGCAGGGGTTTATCCCTGATGTCATTTCAAACTTGGTGAGGTTGTGGGAATCTAAATGCTCTCTGAAAACTATCCCATCCAGCATCACACTGTGATCAGTATGTCAGACTCCATCATGATCGCTCCTTTGTTTATACCACCCTCACTTGGACCCAAAAAGGCCAAGTACATCCAGGGTTAAACTTCAAACAAGTCAAAGGTAAATTTGGTCTAAACTTGGCAATTTCATTACAATTACCCTTTTTTTAAACTATACACTTCCTGTGAGCTAATTTCTAGCACTGCAAAATATATTATTAGCTTATTATGAAACGTTGCAAACCTGATCAACAGTAAATTTGAGAGGTGTGATTGCCTCTTAACATGGAATGGTCCTGCCCTCAGCTCAGTGCTGCTTTTATATGTGCTCATGTACTTATATCTTACCTGTATACTTGAAAGAAAGCACATTATATAATAATGAATAAAAGAAGAATCCAGTTCAGGGAAGGAAAAAAATTTTCCTGGAATACACAACTCAGTATTTAGTGCCGACAGAGGTCAAAGGAGCCAATCTCTGTCCAACTGTTACTGGTGGTATATGGGACTATCTGCAACGTAAACTGTCTGCACCAAAACAAATGGGGAATGTTGGCTAGAAAGAGTTAAGGATATGGTCATGTGAAGACAGAAGGGCAGAAATGGATACAGCTAGGTTGACATATGGGCCTGAGTGGTAGGGCAGTAAATAGAAGAAAATGGGATTATTTAGTGCTGGTGTTACATGTAAATTAATCACGAGGTTACAGGTAAACACTTAGAATACTAGAACAAGAGGAAGAACTGTTCTGCTGACACACATACAGGGCACTAGGCCTGATCAGCTAGTAAACTCAGGAATATAAGATATAGTACTGACAGCTAAAGACACTGGATAAAGACTCATAAAGTCCTTTAGGCCCTGGGATTACAGTTTGTCAGAGATGTTGAATAGAATAGAATAGAATAGAATAGAATAGAATAGAATATTTCAGATGGAAGTTACGTACAACGATCATCTAGTCCAAATGCCTGCAAGTTGAAGGGCTGACCAACAGTTAAAGCATGGTATTAAAGGCATTGTCCAAATGCCTCTTAAACACTGACAAGCTTGGGGCATTGACCGCCTCTCTAGGAAGCCTGTTCCAGTGTTTGACTACCTTCTCAGTGAAGAAATGCTTCCTAATGTCCAAACTAAACCTCCCCTGGCACGTCTTTGAACTGTTCCCACATGTCCTATCACTGGATACTAGGGAGAAGAGATCAGTTCCCTCCCTTTCCACTTTGCCTCCTCAGGAAGCTGTAGAGAGCAGTGAGGTCGCCCCTCAGCCTCCTTTTCTCCAAACTAGGCAAGCCCAAAGTCCTTAGCTACTCCTTATAGGACATTCCTTCCAGCCCTTTCACCAGCTTTGGTGCCCTCCTCTGGACACCTTCGAGGACCTCGTCACGTCCTTCTTAAATTGTGGGGCCCAGAACTGCACAGAGTACTCAAGGTGAGGCTGCACCAGCGCTGAATACAGCAGGATAATCACCTCTCTTGACGGGCTGGTTATACTGTGTTTGATGCACCCCAGGATGCAGTTTGCCCTCTTGGCTGCCAGGGCACACTGGTGACTCACGTTGAGCCTGCTGTCGACCAGCCCCCCAGATTCCTTTCTGCAGGGCTGATCTCCAGCCACTCATCTCCCAGTTTATACTTGTGCCCGGCATTACTCCATCCTAGGTGCAGAATCCAGCATTTGGACTTGTTAAATTTCACCTCATTAATCATTGCCAAATGCTCCAATCTATCTAGATCCCCCTGTAAGGCCTCTTGTCCCTCAAGAGAGTCAACGGCAGCTCCCAGTTTGGTATCATGAGCAAACTTGCTAATGGTGCATTCAACTCCTGCATCCAGATCACTGATAAATATATTGAACAGAACTGGCCTTAGATTTGAACCCTAAGGAACATCGCAGGTGACAGGTCACCAGCCAGATGTAGTGCTATTCACTACAACACTTTGAGGTCTGCCCTTCAGCCAGTTCTTCACTCAGTGCACCGTGAACCCGCTCACCCCACAGTTGGACGACTTGTCCAGAAGGACGCTGTGAGGGACAGCATCAAAAGCCTTACTAAAATCCAGAAAAGCTACATGCACCACCTTCCCTTCATCCACAAGGTGGGTGACCTTATCATAGAAGGATATCAAATTAGTTAAATGGGACTTTCCTTTTGTCAATCCATGTTGACCGTGCCTCACGGTTGCATTATTCTTCAAATGGCTTTCAGTAGTACCTAGTATAATCTTCTCCATAAATTTTCCAGGAACTGAGGTTAGACTAACAGGTCTGTAGTTCCCTGGGTGTACCTTCACACCCTTCTTGTAAATTGAAATAACTTTGGCTAGCTTCCAGTTAGCAGGGACCTCCCCAGACTCCCAAGACCTTTGGCTGATGATTGAGAAGGGTCCTACTATAAACACCTGCTAGCGCCTTCAGAACTCTGGGATGAGTCCCATCAGGCTCCACGGACTTGTGAATATTCAGCTGATACAGCTGGTCCCTTACAATTTCAGTATCCACAAATGGAAAGCCACTGTTCCCACACTTCAACTCAGGGAACCAGGCTACCCAAGGTCTATCAGTATTAAAGACTGAGGCAAAAGAAGCATTGAATGCCTCTGCTTCTTCTTTATCCCTATTAGTCAGATGACCACCTCCAATAAGTACCAGTCCAATGTTTTCTTTAGACCTTCTCTTGCTATCAATGTACTTAAAAAAGTCTTTCTTGTTATCTGACACAACACTGGCCAGTTTCAACTCTAATTGAGCTTTGGCCTTTTGTGTCTTCTCCCTGTATATACAAACCACAGCTCTGAGCCACATGTTCTAGGGATTTACTATTGAAATGAAAAATACTGGGTTCAAATATAAGGATGAGTATGAGTTTCAGACATGATCCCTCTACATCTCAGTTCTAAGAGCAAATTAAATGAGATAGACTGCTTTTGCAGAGACTAAGAAAATTTTTAGCCTTTTCATCTGAAAGTACTGGCTGCTGAGGTCCCATTTTTCCTAGCCTGAACAACAGCACTGAAGACAAATAGATCTACTTCTGGTTCCATCAAAGTTCTGACTTATCTTTGGCATCCAAAAGATTGACTTGTTTCTCACTTGCAGAGCTCAGTTTCAGGTCAATTTCTGACTCTTCTTGATTTTTTTGACAGGGTTCTCTATCCTACATTCAGCAAAAGATAACTTTCACAACAGAGATAATTAAATATTTAGGACAGACAGAATAAATTTTTCTTTGTGTGAACTGAAGGTAAGGTTACAAAGCAATGCTCACCTTCATATTTGTTTTATTTGGTAACTGCTTTGCTTCTCAAAAAGCTTAATTTCATGAACAGCAGCAATAGAAGTTTGCAACAGGTAAACTTCAGTTTTGAAAGTATTTGAGGTTAAAAAACACTAGAAACTAGTGTTGAAACTTGATTTCCAGCTTTATGTTTTTGTGATAAAATCATTAGACACTGCAGCCTTGAACCTGCTGTCAAAAAACTGGAATCATAACAAACCTCAGAGTCTTTCCACTTGGCTGGTAATATGGGCTATAGAGCTCTTGAGTCACTGAAATAAGCCTAAAAGTGTCATTGTTAGGCTCTGAAGCCCTCATCCCTAAGAATGCCGGAGTTCTTCATAAACTGTTACCCGGGACCAAAGTAAAGTTCTACCATTTTTTTTCTACTAGTTGAAAATGAGTGTGTGCTCTGCCACGTGATCTCCACAGGCTGCAGTTCCTTCAGGAATATCCATCTGCTCTGGTGTGGGTCCTCCCTGTGCTGCAGAAAATACCTGCTCTGGCGTAGGTCCTCCACAGGCTGCAGCGAATATCCTTCTCTGCTATGGACCACCTCTTCCTCCTCTGATCTCGGTGCCCACTCTGTTGTTCCTCACTCTTTTTGTTCCCTTCTCCTCTCTCTAGTCAACGTTTTATACCCTTTCTTAAATACGTTTTCACAGAGATGCCACCAAATTGGCTGATGGGCTCAGCTGTGTCCTGTGGTGGGTCCACTGTGGAGCTGGCTGCAACTGGCTGTGTCCAGCACAGGGCAGCCCCTGAGCATTTCCCACAGAGGCCACCCCTGCAGCCTCCCTCTGCCCTTACCACCTACACTCAATATAAAGTGACATTATAAATTACATGAAAATAGCTTCTGCTCATACACTTCTTATTCTCAGCCCCTTCGTTCCTGAGATGAAGCAAGGTTATGCAGTGGAGGGATGACTGTATGTGGGACACCGTGCGACACATTAGAGAAAATGACAGGCAGACAGTGTTGGAAATAGCAGGCAGAAGAAAAGGATAGTCTTATGATTTGTGCAGTAAAACTTTACTCTGGAGAAAGAGATTTAATCCCAATCTTCGCCAGAAACTTACTAAGCAGTACTTAGCAGTTATTTAAAATAAGGATGTCCAAGTTCTCTAAGTCCTGTGATGTATTTTTCCTCCAAGGCAGTGACTCACAACTAACAAATTAACTGAATGAGTATACAATCAGATCTTCATTAGCCACAGTAGCAGATACTTAGAACAAGCTAGGTATTCTAGGTATGACAGGACATACCAAGGAGCATGGCATAATCCTGAGAGGATTTACACAGAGTGAGCTCAGACCCATTGCTAGCCGAGCTCTATCTGGGCTTTTTAGCTTAGTCTAAAAGTGCCTGCAGCTCTTTTTGCACCACACTGCATCAAAGGCAAAAAACTCCACAGATCCAAGTTGGTTCATCATGGAGTCTGAAGTAGTGTCTCTGAATCCATAGCATGGTTAGTCTGCAACCCAGATAAATCATCCGTACATAATTAATAACTGCTAGTCCAAGGATACTCAGCTTGTTCCCATATCCATATTCCTCTTCCCAGAATCTTTATTTTCCTATGGTCTTTCTGCTGCACCACTCCCCCCCACCCCCGCCCCATCTTGACTCCATATTTTCTACTTCCATATATACATTGGCAACGAAGAGCTGCTTGTTCAACCTCTTGCACACCTTCTCTTAAACAAGATTGAGAATTGAAAGTTCAGGTTTAGGTATCTCACTCTTGCTCTGGAGAATTTGATTAAAGCTTCCATTATGTTCTTTAAAAACTGCAATGCAATTAAAGCGTTGTCTATTCTACAAGTCAGTAGTCAGGAGAACTTCAAAATGTTAAATGGTTTGTTTAAATAAAAACACTTGTTCTATGCTTGGCATTAAAGCTTTATATCAAAGTCAGTATGAACACAACCCAAGTTAGATCAGAGAATCCAAACACCTGGAGAAGCTTAGTTCTGTTTTTCAAGACCTCAGACTATTCAGTAATCATTTTCTTCTAAAAATGCAAGTCATACTTTCACTATCCATCTAGTCTGCACTAGCCATCCACAGAAAAATGGATCACTCCAATCACTGAAACTGGAAAAAAAACCCTATCTATTTCAAGCAGGAGTAGCTTGCTTGAGGATGTTAGGCAGATTTCCCAAATTTTCAATTACTGAAATTTCAAATATCACATATTGGCTCATAAAGTACAGTGTTATTCACAACATTATTTTCAAATGCAGACGACAATGTCTCCAGGTGAAAAGTGGTTCCAGCTCTGAAATCATTTACCACTTTCCAGTCACTAAAACAAGCATGCTGTTCAGTAAATCTAATTGTTCATGCAAGTCCTAGGCCTGGATTAATGAGTTCAGGATGGTTTCCAGTACACGGATACTAACATTCAGATACTCGTACCTGATACAACCCATAATTTTTCAGCAAAACTCAAGCCAATTCCATCAGCCACATTCACAGCAAAACCAAATTGAATACATAGCAGTGCCTTCTTAATCTGTCACTGCTGCCTAATTTTTCCATCAGAATGGGTCTCAGAGCTCCCACCTACGGCTCTGCTCCACTTCGCCACGTGCCTTAACCTGCTGTACATGTAAGATGCCGTGATTACTACATGCGTGCTGCAGTAAGTTATTTATAAAGAAACTCAATTTGTATTACTTTTTGTGTTGCAACCACGGTATCTCAGCAACAATCGTGCCTGCTTTTCTCTCTGCAGATGCTTTGCTGACTCACCTCTTCACTGATACAGCAGCTTTATTTGAGTGATCAGCATTGTGTGCAGCACCCATGCACACCTATATATAGCCTTTACTTCTCCTTCCATGGAGCACTGCACTATCCAACTGCTAGAGGATGAAATGAGGGTGGTTTTGCACTTTGCTGGACATGTGCTGCTGTGGGTCCAGGGGACAGAATTAAGATACAGCAAGTGAAAGGGTGCAGCCTGGAAAGTTGATAACCTTTGCTTTTGTTTCATTGCCAACAGTTGGTGTTCCACACCTTTCTTCCATGAAGATGCAAAATTCCCATTAATTCTCTAAAGATTACGCCACGCTGTCATTTAAAAAAGAGTTACTGGCAGTAAAACACTGTATAATAACCTACAGGTATTTTGGTAAAAATGTTGAAAGTTTAAGCTGTAAGTTGTCTTAAACTTTGTAAAGGGTTGATTTTTTAGGAGCGGCTTTACATCAGTCACTAAAGTAGAAGATATCACTCTGCCAGATGGACTGGTATTCTACACGCAAAAACACAAGAACAAGGAAAATTATACAATATAGATGCGAAGAGGTAAGTAGCATGTGTATTTTAATTTTCACTTGTCTTTTCTTCTAGGTTTCTCCTTCCACCTTTCACTGTTTATATTGTTTCTGCTACTTGCAGCTCTTTGTATTGTTTCTTTTAATCTCAATGATTTTTTTTTTTTTACTTAATAATCTGTTCAGTCCAGAACTATGTCCAGAATACACTGTACTGAAAAAAGAAATAGCAGAGTTAAGAAGTTAAACATAACTAAATACCTCCTTATGTTTTAGTTGTTTTCTTTTGTAAATTTAACTTATTGGGTAGGTTGTCTTTATTCACCAGATGGCTTTTACCAATTCCAACAGTATAACTGTTAATATGACACATGCTAATACAGCTGCCAGCTTCTCTCTTTCCGACCTCGGTTTGTCTCTCATACAGAGGGTGATGGAAATGTCTGGAATATCTTCTTATCCCCTGAAGAAATGTAAGAATTTCTCTCCCAAATAGCAAACCCAAACTGCCCAGTGACACCAATATTTGGATGAGATGGCCTCTGGTCAAAACGACATAAGAAGCGCTGGAGTTCTCATTTCTATCGTTGTGGCTTTTGCACATAGAGAAACAAAAAGTCAGGAGAAGTCCCATATGCATAAAAATGAAAATTAAATTAAATTACAAAAAGGAAATCACAAGTGTACAACAAAAAAAAAGAAAACTCAGATACTAAAAGCTACTACATTGTGGAATTAATCCTTAAAAACAGTGAAGTATCTAGAACTGTGGTGTGCAAAACCAGATTTGAGCCAGTGCTGGAGAACACTAACCTGGGACCAAGGTTGCATAAACTATGGCAAAAAGAGGTTTCCAGTGCTGAATAAATGAGTTACAGATGTAGTGAGTATTATGGATTAATCTCTATCAGGAGAATCAGTTCTTGGATATCAGTTCTTCATAGACTATTGCTTTAACTTCCTTATAATACTCCTACAAAGAGCATGAGACTGTCAGGGATTACGGCAAACATCTGAGGAAAAGCTGTGTGTAAATGATTGCGAGGGTCACAGAATGACTCATACTGAAAATCTTAACCCTCAAAAATGCCAGTAAAAAGATCAGTCATATCATTTTGTACATACCAAATTAAACTAGGCACCTAAATAACTTCTTAAAAGAGCTATGGATACCCTCACCAAAAAGCTCTCTGTCTGTGAGAGCGTAATTTGCTGTGGTGGCTTCCATCATTCCTCTTCTGGATATAGATGGCAGACTTATTTTGTGATTCAGTCAATATGCCAATATTTTGCTCTTTAAAGTTGGCTGTTTTGTGAGAAAATTCTCATCCGCTAGGCTTTTGGACTAAGAGGAAAGGAAAATGTTTCCTGGAGAAAATGGGTATGTTGCATAGTACCACTTCAGTTTTGCCAAAGTTGAATTTGAGAAAGCTGCTCTTCCTCCCAGAATTGTTCCTCTTCTGACATGGCAGAATCCTTGCAGTAAGACTGGTTCTGCCTCTGGAAAAGAAAGAGGTGGATCTCATCAGCAGAAAGCTAGCATATCCCTACATGTCCAGGAGAAGAGTACACAACTTCTGTACTTACAGAATACATTACAGAGAGAAGTTGTTCCTGCAGTCATGGAATAAATGAAAATGAAATCATGTATCTGTGTGGAGAAAAAAAAGCTTGGCAACATGCCCTGCTCTCCTGTAGATATGAGAGATTCATAAACAGCTCTTTCATCAAAATGACATAATACTTCCAAATGACAAGAAGAGACAGTTAATATGTCAATTGAGAATGTCAGTGGAAGAAGGCATTTTGATCAAGGATAAAAAGAGCATTTATCTACTTTACAACAGTGCTGATAATAGTATCTGATGCTTGTGCTGCCAAAATTTCCAGTGTGAAGTAATCAATAACCCCAAATCATATTATACAGGAAGAAAATTAATTTTCACTTCCTGGACACTATTCTGTGTCCTGAGATACTTTAGACCTTCCTCAGCTCCCAAACTCTTTCTCCCTCCCAATTATGCTTTCACTGTACTTTTAAAGTACAGCCACCAGATTCTTTCCCTATTTCAGCATGCTGCTCCCTCCCCTACACCCGCAGAATCACAGAATGGTTGAGGTTGGAAGGGACCTCTGAGGATCACCTGGTCCAGTCCTCCTGCTCAAGCAGGGTCACCTACAGCTGGTTGCCCAGGACTATATTCAGACAGTTTTTTAATATCTCCAAGGTTAGTGACTCCACAACCTCCTTGGGCAACCTGTGCCAGTGCTCAGTCATCCACACAGAAAATGGGTTACTTAATAAGCCCTGAGTTACTCAGTGACCCCAAATTCTTTCCTCTGCCTTCCCTAGTGAGTCTTTCACCACTGTCATGAGAACTTTAAGATATTGTTAATATTGGTTTCCCACACTAAAGAGGCGGGTTTCCGAATTGCACAGAAACAGATTAAACTAGCAACGCTGGCCAGCAATCACCTAGAAAGCCACATCTTCAGTGGAAAACCTTCTCTGATTATTCTGTATTTCTCACCTATAACCACCAAGAACAAAAGTGCTTTTAGACACTAGCAATCTGCAGATTTACCTGAAGCTTATCAAAAAACTGAAAATTTATTACTGTAGATAATACAGCTTCTGCCCATGGTCAATATTTACAGAATCTGCTTTGCACTCATGGAGCTACCTTTGTCTTGATCATCTCAAAGCACTTTATGAACAACTACTGAAGCCTCACAAATGGAAATGTAGAATTTACAGGTAGAGAAAAAAAACACACAGTCATGCTAGAGCTAAATGCCTAAATATCACAACTTGAATTTGCATTTCTTTTAGTAAGTGTTAAGTATGTATGTAACTGTCACTGACTTTAAAGGAATCAGAAGACAATCTAGAGCTTTAAAGAATAATTTCTGTTCAACCATATAAAATACATACATAAATGCCTAATTTTAAGCAAGACATTCCTAGATTAAAGAGAGGTTGACTGTCGTCTTTAGAAAGTATATGGAAAAAATCTTACATCTTGGGGTACCTTTCATCAAAGCATCCCAAAGGGCTTCACTGGATAAACAGATTTCACTAGAATGAAGATATCTGCCAATCCCATAGGAACTTTTCAAAATAGTCTAGAAGATGAAGTGAAGGGAGGAGGTCGTACTCAACTGAAACTGCTGAAGCTGCAGTGAAAATGTAGGTCAGAAAAATGCAGTTACTAGAGCTGAGTAACCAATGGAAAAAAATCCAGCAATATTCACTAAAATTAAAAAAGAAGCCTTACTTTAACTTGCAAAAATAAATTTAAATGTGAAAGCTTAAATAGTCCCCAAATATATGTTTGAATGTGATTATTCACACTTCATATTCTAAATGGGAAGTGTGTGGGTAATCTGCACAAGTCACAATTACAATGCAGAAACTGTACTACTTAGGCACCCTACTATTTAGGCACTGAATTAATGCTATAATTTGAATCATGAATATCCACAACAAATTGCTCATAAAATATTCCCACAGGGAAAACATTTTCCAAACAAATTTACAAACTCAGG
Source organism: Burhinus bistriatus (assembly GCA_013397275.1). Classification (NCBI taxonomy): domain Eukaryota; kingdom Metazoa; phylum Chordata; class Aves; order Charadriiformes; family Burhinidae; genus Burhinus; species Burhinus bistriatus. The sequence goes on along the minus strand of VYXH01004555.1, from coordinate 3,376 downwards.
CAATGAAGTTCAGTGAGAATTTTCTGAGCATTTTGTGTACAGAAGAAAGAAAATAACATACTGAATAAATTATCCTTCAGAAATAGCCTCTTATCAGTAGACTAGATTAGCAAGAGTAACAAAAAATTTCATGGAACTGAGTACAACATTGCATTGTACAATTGATTTAAATGGAAGCACGTGCAGATTTTAAAATGACTGTAACTTGTAAGTCTATCTCATTTTACACAGTTGACTAAGACCCATTACTACCACACTGGGATAACCCTGTCCTAAACACTATTCTAGGGAGAGAAGAATTGTATAACCTACAAGGAAGGGGCTGGGGTTTCTGTTTTGAAAACCACTTGAACTTTATTATCACTATTGAAATAGATTTTCTCACAGGGTTGCTGGGGTAAGATTCTTTATTGTGTAAAATCTAGGCGTAGGCCACCCTAAGAGAAACCGGCAGAAACAGAATCAGGTACAGACTTCAGACCTAAGCAAACTAAGAATGCATTTAGTTTTGCAAAGGTACTTATTGGTAGTTATATTTTAACAGGCAGAGTATAACATAAAGGATTTTGGAGTAATACCAGTGAGTTTAAATAGACTGTTACTCCTCTTTCATTTACATTACATTTCATAAACATTTCCCCTCAAACCAAACAATGTTATGTATCCATTTCCCAAGGATATCTATGTATCGTGCACATATCCAACACACACAGATGCTAGAAAGAAACATTACTAGCAGTGACAGTCTCTGGAACACTATGAACTGGAGTGTTGCCCATCAACTGAGATCTGTGTATTGCTTAGATACAAAAAGCAATTCCAGATTTGAGTTTAAAATTGCACATCTTTTGGCTAAAAATAATAATAATGTCTTCTTCTGCAATCAAATCAAAGAGGAGCCTGAATCTTATCGTATCAAACACACTTGGCGTTACATCTGTCAAAGCATTTTGCCAACGACCATAAAAAGAGGCAAGATCAAAACTAGATCAAATTTAATGGCTACTTATTTTATTTTTAAAATGTATTGATGATTTTATTTCATTCAGAAAGGAATATTTTAAGCTCTCTTGCACATCTGCGTTCCTACCAACAGCTATTTTAGTTTCAAGAGCTTAAAAAGATTACATTCGGAAGTTTAAATGTAACCACAACATCCATTCTTTCTCACTTTGGGGCATTCTACATTGCACTTCCTGTGATTAAGTCATATTTCAGATTCTAATAATATAACCCAAGCTTAACCTCTAATACCTTACATGATTCAAGTCTTGGGGCCTCATACAGCTTTGCATGTTCATGTAAACAGCTTCTTTTATTCTTCTTACATAATTTAATCCTGAGTTTGCAGTGAAAATGCAGCATTGAATGTGGGTTTCCACAAGCCAAGTCCATCAGCTATCCCCAACTCAATACTTCTACTCCCCAGGCCTACGTCTCCATCCCATGTTACTTCAAGCAGTAATTTACAAATGTGATAAATTACGTAAAATTATGTTAGGAAATCTAATTAGCCACATTCATAGGTACATTTGACAGATGTTTCTAGAGAAGGCAAAGAATAAGACAGTGCAGAACCATTGAGATTTAGAAACTGAGGATTTTCAGCCAGTTTTGCACTGCTTTCTGCTAGAAAATTATTTCTGAATTTCCATATTAAGATGATCATGCATCTTCCTAAAATGCATAAGATTCGTAACTCCTTCCCCATCGAGAAGCTTGTCCAAGATTGCTGTATACAAGAATAATTAAGTATATGGCAAATGGAAGCTTAATAGTCAACAGAAAATAATCATAAACATGAATCTCTCTGTGTGCATGTTCTCTCCAATTACATTTCTTTCAATTTTAACAGATTATGCACAGGCAAGTACAACTGGATTCAATCATTACAATCCCATAACACAATGATGTAAAAGGAAATAGCTATAGATTAAAAGTACCAGAAAGAGTGCTCTAGAAGACAACTGTATAATAGAAGTAGGCATCATGCAGATACGTCAAGGCACAGGACTGGAAAAAAAGCAAAAGCTTCTTCCATCAAGTGGCTTAACAAACAAGTCAAAACAAATAAGATTAATATCTTATATCTTTGATATTAAAAAATGTCAGCTGGACAAGGTGGCAGCAAAATCACAGAAGAAACAGTCATGGCATGTTGATGTTCACCTGTTAACTCTTAACACAGATACAGCACTCAGCTGATACAAAAAATAATTTCTCTCATATAGTTACTGCCTAAAACAAAACCTCACAGCTCTGGCCTGTAATTCAGAGTGAGGTTTGAGAAAAATGGAAAGCCTTGTAATTAATCAAACAGCTACATAAGCATTCGCCTAACTTATAAGAGCTTTTATTTTGCAGATGGTTTAGCGGTTCTATGTTCATGAATCTCTGTGGTACGTGGTACTTGCTGTCTGGTTATGTTGGGACCCAGCTGCAGAACCATCCTAAGCCTGTCCTAAACCACTCTGCTACCTAAGGAGCAGCAACATCTCCAACACCATTTGTTTCCTGCTTTCAGGTCCCTGAGTGCACTAATAGGATTTAACTACCCTGATCAGCCTGACCTGGGACCTCCCTGCAAATCTTCCGCTTGTGAGCCCAGGACACTCATTTAAGCTCGGACCAACACCTTCAGTCTCTGGTTAAGTTGCATAGTAGATGTATCTATCGCCAGTGTTTTCAAAATTGTGCTTCTACTTGGTCATGGACCTTATTTATCCTGACCTATGGATGGACTTCCTGGCTTGACCTTGGACATACCTTGTCACCATGAACTTGCCTGGTGATCACTGGGCTGTGCCTGACCCTGGTTATGGCTGCCATACTCAATCCTGATTTACTGACTTGCATTCCTGGCTTGATCATGGACCTGCCTCATGCCAAGGGCTCTTGGTTGAGCTTGGCCACAATTTCTGGATCTGTCCTGCCTGTCTCATCCAGGCGCAGGTGAGGCTACTGTCCAGCCAGTCTTATTATCACTGCTGACTGCCACTCCCTTTCTGCTTCCTGACACCCACCCCTGCCTTTCAGCAGCACAAGGTTGCACCCTGCTGCCTTCACAACCAGCTCAGGGAGCTGATCTAGTGTAAAACTTTCTATCTCTGTGAAGATGCTATATCAGAACCTTCAGGAATGCAGAAGTTACCTTTAATAAAAAAAAAAAAAAACACACCAAAACACAAAACTCAACAACCTTAAGCATCATCTTGGATACTACAGACTCAGGTAAACACAGTTAGTAGTTAAATGTAAAAGACTGGAGTTAAAACTTACTGGCATATATATACTTGTTTGTATTATCTTCATAGCATATAACCTTGGACAAGACAGTTGGAAAACAACAAGAGTATTTTCACGGAATCACGGAATC
>VYXH01004554.1:784-27086 GCA_013397275.1 Burhinus bistriatus | reverse complement strand
ACCTCAAACCAGGACACAGTCAAGCATATAAGATAACAGCTTATGATGTAAAAGAGCTTCAAACAAGTTTCTAAAAAATGAACAAAAAATCAGGCTCTTTGGTGTGGATTTTCTCTCCTAATATCAGGTGGATAAATTAGATGCGTAACATGGTAACCCAGTTATTGAAGGTCTCTCTACAATCTTTGGAAACAAAATGGAGATCTCCAGAGAACGGTTTGAATGACCTAAGGTCTGAATTACTTTTTGTGTCTCCACAGACATGGTACTTCTGCCCCTTATTTAACTGACGCCCCTAAGAACGTAGGATTAAGTGATATTATGTGATAAGGACTGCATGTCTTTCCCTGAATTTTTATGAATTTTGACTGCAAGTTGTTATTGTTATTACAAGACAAGCTAAATCATAGTACTGATAGTGTATCGGACATTAACTTCAAGATTTCCCAAAAAGATATAAGCAAATCATTATGAATGTAAAATATCTTCCAGAAGAGTCCATACTTCCTTCACAATTTCACAAACGTTTTCTCATTTTCTGAACATTTCACCTTCACTAGGATTTAACATATCTTTCTTTTAGAGTACAAAGCTCAGTGCAATACTTCAGCAGTCTCCAGGATCGTCGCTGTGTCACGACAGTGATCTTATGAGGCTGACTGCCATTGCTTTGACTGTGCTCCATCCTAGACTGTGACTGCAGAATCGTATTTACCCTCTCTCCTGTACCCCTACCAAGCTCCACTCTATGAACCTATTCCAGCTGTGGCTGACGGTGCAAATTTCCTAATGAATCTATGTAGTTAAATTACCAGAGAGAAAGACAGAGAAAATTGGAATCTTCCAAAGCACCTTCACTTTCCTGCCTGAATTTTCCATCCTGAATAAAATAGGCAGTATGTCTGCAAAAGCTAGAAGCAGGAAATAATGCAGTGGTAAGCCAGTGGAAAGAAATGACTGATTTGAATCCATATATATGCGAGGAACCAAAGAGCCCATTGTGTACACCGAGTTTCCCCTACACATCTAGCTTTTGCTATTAGATATTGTATTCCAAACGCATCCTAGATGCTGACTGAAAACCTGGACTTGATCTTTAGTGGGAGGGAGTCAAGACAGCTGCACTGATTTACATCAGGTAAAACAACTATTTTTCCTTTTCAAGTAATCCGTGATGTAGTCTATGTATTGCAAGGGTACAGTGGTATGTATGCCTTAGTGTTGAGTACTGCCATGAATAACTACCAGAGTAATTTCGTAAGATATAAATTATTACTAACTCCAGGCTACAATAATTCATGAATTCCAAAGCTTTTTAATTTAATATGCATATTTTATGTATTTGAGGATGAAAAGTGTCCTTTTTAGGCTGACTCTGTTTTGATTTACACCCTTAGGACCATGACTGAGAAATGTTACTTCACACACAGAAGGAGAACACCACAGAAAAACGTAAATTGTATATATTGGTGTGCAGAAAATAGATTGGGGTTTTTTCACATATTATGAATGCTTCTTAGTGTACATATTTAGATATTTGAGATAAAAAAGGAAAATTACTAATTGAAAACGTAAGAAGCCGTGGTTATGGCACTTTGAGATGGAATGTTTATACAAAATGATTCTGACTAAGTGCAAGAAGCACATAATTGCCTTCATGATTTGACTGTATGTTAGTGCTAAAATATGCCTAAAAAAATGCCTTCAAATCAGACTATGACTGTATATGATACACATGATGTGAAAAATGCCCCATTTACACCAGATAAATTCCTCAGTGGTCATTCAGAGCACAACAAAATTATTTGGCTATAATTACTGTTTGGGAGGAAATAGAGCTTTCTGCGATGAAAAAATTTCTACTCCAAGCCAGTATTTAATAAGTATTTTTTAAAGTATTTAGAAGTAATTTTTTAAAAATCCGAAAAATTTGCAGGGTTTTATTTAAATCAACACAGAAATCAACATTTCTACAAAAAACATTATCCAAGATCTTTAAACCTAAACAAGAATAAGAGTTTTGTCAAGACAGGATGTAAATTCTCATTTCATTTTTAAATGTCATTTTCAAGTGAAAATTTTATAAAATTTTTACTCCAGGTTTCCTTTTCTATAAATTAACATTTTCTGATGTGGCTTTCTGATCAATCTCTATGAAAGTAAGAATTAAATGTAGTTTGGGGACCTTCCCTGAAGGATGGGTACATACTGCCTCACACCAGGCAGAGGCCACAGAACAAACTGAGGATGCCAACCTATGATGCTTGGCAGGTTTAGCTTCAGTCAGATGTTGCCAGCCCCAGCTCACCTTTCAGCTACTGTCCAGCTATACAGCTAAATGCAACAGAGATTGTGAATCAGAGCCTGTAACTGCCAGTTCAGAACGCAAATGGAAAGAGGGTATCTGTGGACTGCAGTGCTAGGAACCACACATTGCTTATTCTTCAACCACTGCAATAATAACAGCAACCCCTCTAAAGCGCAGGGAAAACCACTTGGGACAGTCACCTCTTGACTGTCAAGAGCAGTAACGAGAGTGAACTGCTTCAACAGGAACCATCCGAGTACAGACTAGAATCACCTGCAGGGAGAATGCATTGTTATATTCTTTCTCATTAGAGAATTTATTCCTTTGTACCTCTAGCCAGCTACATTGGTCAGATAGCAAGGGACAGAACCAGAAAGTCTTCCTTTCCATGGTCCTTTTGCCAGCAGGAAGAAAGGTATGTTTTCTTTTCACTGTTGTCAGACAGACAACCACACCAGGTTCAAGCAAGCTCTTGGTTGATCAGGCAGGAAACCACCAATTTTACAGCTTGAATTGACAGCAATTCTTACATGAAAGGAACATACATAAGTGACAACTGTCACCATTATTATACTTTACAAGACGGCAAAGGTCCTATATAAGGGCAGAATTCTCCTAAATAGCTCTAACTTTGGCATTCTTATTGTCGGATGGACATTGTGTTAACTCATATGTAGCTACACATGCTACTTGATAAGTCATACAGTTGTGAATTTGAATGTCATAACAGAAAGGCAACAGAAACCAGAACTGAACCTAGGTCTTTTCCCTGAAAGGGACTACACATCACAGATTTACCAAATAATACTATTTATTTTGTTCACTCTTTATTCACACACATTTCTTCTCTTTACTAGTTTTATTTTGCTAACTTCTATCAAGAACTAAGATTCACTTTAGGAAAATATACTGGCTGTAAAAATATTTGTATGTGAATATCAGAGACAAAACATAGAAAACTAAACCTTAAACATACATTTGTATATACACAGGGACAGTGTGGTCATATCTGGTCAGTGAAGAAGAGAAAAAGAGAGACATGTTCTTTGCTCATCTGCTAGCACAACAGCCACAGGATGGTGTGGGAATTTAGAGTGGAGGCACTAACACAAACACTTTCCTGCTAAAAAGTTCAGTAGAAGAAACTTGTGCTTATGGGGCAGTCAGTCTTTGCCAACTCAAAGGTCTGAATCATGAACCTCCAGAGCTGGAAGTACAAAACTGCTTCGTTTTGAGGTGAACAGATAAGAACTAGAGCTACAAGGCTGGACCCAGAAGCTATATCTACACTTGAAAATTAAGCACATCTGAGATCATGCCTTGGCCTGGGACAATGCATGGTCTGACCCAGTGAGCATCACTGAATTCGCAGCCTCTAAAATAGAGTGATTGCATACTCTTGGGGAATTTAGTATACCCCCTGTCATTAATGAAACACATTTCTACTTAAATATATATTTTTAAAAAATGAACAATGCACTGCACGTCCTTATACACACTTACACCAGAACCAATCCTGTAAGCATCAGCATCAGGTGCCTCAGCCAGGCTTTCAGTTCATCCCCCAGTGCCAGCTCTGCTGCCCAGAGTGGCCCTTGAGCACTTGCACTGCAGGATTGCCACAAGACAGTGCTGCAGCTANCTATGCAGCCCAGGATTCCATTGGCCTTCCTGGTGACAAGGGCACACTGCTGGCTCATGGATAGTTTGCTATCTACCAGGACTCCCAGAGCCTTCTCCTCAGAGCTGCTTTCCAGCAGGTCCACCCATAACCTCTATTGGTGCCTAGCATTCTTCCTCCCCAGGTGCAGGACCCTACACTTGCTCTTGTTGAACCTCATTAGGTTCTTCTCTGCCCAGCACTCCAGCCTGTCCAGGTCACGCTGGATGGCAGCACGGCCCTCTGCAGTGTCAGCCACCCCTCCCAGTTTGGTATCATCAGCGAACTTGCTGAGGATACACTCTGTCCCCTCATCCAGATCATTGATGAATATATTGAACAAGATTGAGAAGAAGGACAGACAAGTCCTTCTGTCTTTGACATCCTTGCTTCCAGCCAGTTTAACCCCTTCTGCAGTTAGGTCTTCTTGACCTCTGTGCCAGAGCATTCCTTGGTCACAAACTACCATTGCAGACCAGTTACAATTTGAATCTCCCTTTCAATGCAAACTGCCAAATGGGAATGGCTCTGCATCTGCACCAATTCCCAAACTACATGCAGGAATGGGTACTGGTTGGCACAGTCTGAAACCATAGTCAGTGACTCCTCTACCATTTGATCAAAGTCAACTGCCCAAGTACATTCCCTTACACTATTGAAATTACTGGTACAGACATTGCCAGAGAGAGGGACCTATGTCACTTGATCAGTGGTAACAGTGATCCTCTTTTCCCCTTGGCCAGCCTAAAATGTTTATTTTCCTCAGCCTTCTGCACTGAAAGTATTGACTTCTCTGCCCACTTCTAGAATGTGCAAGGGAGGTCACCAAGGCGCCACAGCTCTCATGTACAAGAAATTGCCCCGCAGCACCTTCAAAGTTCTCTTTTCTTTCCATTCTGCCCTTCTGCACCCCTTTTTTCCTCTCCAACTCCTGTCAATAGAAAATGGACACACAAGAAGAGCCAAAAGTGGAGACACTCTGCCAGAACAACACGAGCTGCAAAACACACAGCACTGAGTGAACTGCAGGGTGAGCTAGAGATGAGAAAAGGAGTACAGGCTGACCAAGGCAACCCAGGAACCCTAGAGATGTATCTTAATTGTGGGCTGAGCTCCCTCTTCTTCCAGTTCTTCCTCAGCACCCAAGAAGAGCTCTGTATAATTCCAACATAATTTCTTAGCCTTCAGGTGTAGCAAGGGTTTTCTTTTTCCACTGTGCAGGGCTGTATTTTCATAACAGATTTTCACCACAATTTATGACTTCTGTGAGAGCAATAAAAATATTTTTCCTTACAGAATGAGACATGCATGCGTTTCCTGTAAAGTAGATTAACAACTTGGTTTATGGCTACTGTTTTTAAGCTCTCCAGTCACAAATACACTATTTTGATAATTTCCTCTCCTCTGTCCACCTATGGATTATAATAGCCTTAGTCATACGTCCAGTCATCAGAAAGACAGAGAAAAAAGGAGCATTATCTGTTGAGTTTTGACAAAACAAAATTATTAATTACAAAAGAACTTTCAATAATTTCATTCTATATCCTAGTAATAGCAAATGTATCACGCCAATATTCTGTGTCCTGCTAAAATGGTAATGGATGATATAACCTATAAAGTAGAAAAAAAAACATTCAGGGGTTTCAGTGTTTAAATCTAGATAATATTAATTCAGATGTAAGCACGCATAAAAATGTCCTGGTATTCTGCAGTTTCTCAAGTCATTAGCTCTCTGGAGTAAGGACTGTGTCTTTGCTGTCCTTTTCACACAGTATGATGGCACACGGACATTAACGGAGGCCTCCAGGCACTCCCAAAATGTAAATAAAATCCCAATTAAAATGATGATGGCGATGTCTTTCACTTTTTGAGTAAACAGTTGAAATGAACTCTATTCTTTACCCTACAGAGGATAGCAACATTTCATTTGATGTAACATTATGTATGATCAGTGCCCAGAACCCTGGTGTTTCTGGTGGTAGAAAGAAAGTCTTTATTGTTTAAACAATATCAAATATCTTAAATGTAACATAAGCATAAATCACAAGAGGAAGGGAGGTTAGGATGGCCCCTTGAATTAATAAAAAAATAAAGGCATATACCTTCAAAAGCAGTTAGATATCTAATTTTCGTTGTGAAAAATGGAAATTATGTGCGTAAGTATTCTTCAGAAACCTGGTTTTAAACTGAAAGCTTTGTGACTCTGCTAACAGCTGTGGTGACGACTTTTACTGAAATTGCCAGGGCTTGCTCAGTACAGTTCAAAAGCCCTGATTCAAGTAATGCTACCAGACTACTATAGTATATCGCAAGCCCAGGACTACAGCTAGAAACCCCTAGATCTTGGCATAAAATACTTTAATGAGGGGAAAAGCACAAACGCAGTGCTTTACTGACTGTTGTACCATTCTTTAGCAGGGAACCAGTCACACAGAGCTGGATAAATAGCTAGATACAGCCCTCGCTTGCAAACAGTCCCATTTAGCCCAGACAGCTAGTACAGAGAGGACAACCACTACGAGTGTCAATGAGAACCCAGACAAGCTCACTGCAGGTTGAACATTACTTGCAAAACAATTAGTGCGATGAGGCCATACCGCTTTATACCACAGCGCTGTACAAGAGAAAAATACTTCCTGCAAGCACTAGACCTCCCAAGTGCTGGTCTGCAAGGCAGCTGTGTCTCATCATCAATTGGCTTTTCAGTGGAAGTACACAAAATCTGAGGCATGAACCTATTATGCAAAAAAGAATCTACGTCAAAGACAAACTTTGATGGAGGAGTGGATTTGTTGACACCTAACAAAAGAATGAAGTCCAACTGAAACTCTTCCCAGTGTGGGATTTGTAACATCTCTTTCTGATGTCCCATAAATTTAAGATCCTGCTGCATTCTTTCTCTCAGTATTAGAGTCTTTCAGGGAGTTTTTCTCTCTGACCACCGAAATTTGTAGGAATTTAGTGTCTTTGAACCATACTATCCACTTTGCTTGAAATTAGCCATTGAGTAAGGAAGCAAAGGCAGAGGGACAGATGTGGAGACAGTACAATCCCATACACTTTGTTTCCATAGAAAATGAGTCTAACAAGCATAATAATCCTTATTGCTTTTTCATATAAATAATTGCATTCTCTCGTGTATATATTTCCATTATTATTGTTTAATGTAAATCACTATCTATCTACACACCATGAGCTATTGCCAGGATGTTTAAAAGGGAAGGGTAAAAAGCTGAGCTGCTATGCAATGGATAAAATATATTTCAAATATTTTTAAGTATACTGATTATGCGTTTGAAATTGAAAAACATAATTTAGGAGAGTATGTCTATTAATCTGAATTTGGAAATAAGAAAAATGTCTCATGATTCCCTCCCCCTATAAACTAAAATATAACCATGAATTTCTGAGATGTGTTGTTTTATATGATGAATTCTTCTACCAGCCATCTACTTAGGAAATCTTATGAAAGTCTCCTAACAAAGACTAACCTACAGATTTAATAGGGTAGTAAACTTTACAGGATAAAACCATTAAAAAATTACAAGACAGATATAATTTGATATTATTTCTCTGTAACAAAGTTAACCACATAACATCTGTCTTGGCAGCCTAGTTAACAATCTCCATTAATTTCACCATACATAATAAAACTAAACATGTGAAAAGCAGTATAATTAAAAAGCTTATGCTCTTTTTAAGCTGGCTGAGTTCTTACTTTTCAGTACTGATTGATTTCTCACAAGTCTCCAGAGTTGAAAGGAAAACAGTCATGTAAATTACCTGAAAAGTCATTACTTTTAAGGGTAGATTAGCATAAATTATAAATATCAACAATATCAAGATAAAAGATAAAAAATTCCCTTTCTCAAATCATACAGATCTTTCAAAAGCAAATGGTGTGTATCATAAACTTAAACATATAACTACTCACAGTAGTAATGCTGCCCTGAAATCTTAGCTAGCTACAGCTAGCTGAATTAGCAACAGTCAGATACAGAAAATTCTCTTCTGCATTCTTGCTAAGAGAATAATGAAAAAGCACTCTAAGCAAAGGGCTTTTTTTATTTATGTAAAGTAAATGAGCAGTGATAGATCAGGTATTAAACTAATTTAACCAAATACTCTTATTCTCAGCAGTACTTTCCTATAACTGGAATGAAGCAACATCAGACTTTGCCCAGTGCTGCTGTCCAAAAGGGACAGGTCTTCTTGGTCTTGATTCTGTGATTATTCTGTTTCAAATGGGTTTTATACTGCTACTGTCACTATAGCATCTAAATACCATCTAGGGAGACATTAATGCAATATATTTAAGTAACAAGCAATAGTAATGCTGTGGTTTTGTTGGGTTTGCTGCCATGCTATACTGCTAAGTGTTTATATTTAAGAGGGTCAGTCAGCTTCTACTTTGAATAGAAAGGGGTAAGTGTTGGGTCATTAGTTATATACCTGATTTCAACTTTCCCTTCTTCAATTTTACTAAAAATTATTGTTGTCATGCTTAAAACAAAGAGTTTTGCAGAATAGTTCAAACCAAGAGTGAACTATTTTGCTAAAGGGTTTGAATGCCGATCAGATCATAGTTGTGAGAAAGGGAGAAATACCTTGGCTCTGAGACTGGACGGGATTTAATGGGCATGGCTGTGCTGGGAGCAGATACCCATATGCCTGTGTAATTTGCCTATAGCAGCGGAGGGGTGCTGAGGAGCTAAACTTGTCGTTTTGAACCTATGATGTGACTACAGTCCCAAAATGATTTGCTTAGAGTCAGATGTGAAGCAGGTAACTGACACAAAGTCTTTGAAGACGGAATTAATGCCCCCGCTGCCAAGTTATTTCCTGTCTCTAAACTTCTACTGCACACGGAGTTGTTAAATACCCCGTGCTGTAATGGCGTTACTGCTCACTTGCTCTGAAGACAACATTAACTTTTCTCAAAAAAATTGACAATGCATACTAGACACAGGGAATATGAGAGAACTGGGATTCTTCTAAATACACATTTTTCTATTATTGCTTGACAGGCCATCTGTTAGCCCAGATGCAACCTTCCCCTGCTGTTTCTCACATGACAAATCACATAGTCATATATATTATAAAATAGCTGATATTTTCAACTCACTCTACAGGCAAAACTCATAATTGTACAAAAAAAATTAAAGATATGATTCTGCAGATTATGTAGATACTGGGTATTTTTATACATAACAGGCACTAAATATTTTGCTTATAAATAACCTCCTGGTTAGTCATTCAGATAACTAACTAGTTTGAGGAAAGGAATTGCTTGAAAGTAAAATAACCACTATATGAAGTCTTTGAACCAGAAGGGAATCAGTCCAATCTAGTTCTATATCTATATCAGAACCTAAGTAATATTTGCCTCTTTCGTGACAGCAATGCCAAGGAATGTGAGATACTAGCACTGAAAATTAATAGAAAAAGTCTCACATTCCTTGGCATTGATCACCCAGAAGTCTGAGTTTACCTTTATAGATATGAGTGAAGCAGCAGAATTTCAAACTCATTCATACTACTATATAAATTCATTGGAGTGCAAGTCAAGAGAAAAGCCATTTCTCAAATGTTCAACCGAATATCAGCAGTAAATTGGTTACTCTCACACTTCAAGATTTGCCAGAAAAGCAAAAAAATTATTCAAGATGATGACAGGTTTGGTGGTTGTTTGGGTTTTGTCTTCTTTTCTTCAGCATCATTTTGGTCAGCCCTAATCTATAATGTTTGTTTTTCCTACGACTGAGCTAGATTTCATGTTATAAGTACACAATGATGTATCTGTCTCTAACCACAAACTGACAGGGTTATCAGTCACAAAGTAGCCCATATTTGAACTGAGTTAAAATGAAATGCACATCACTGAGCAAGGCTTCTTGTATGTTCCACTTTAGTGATTCTATCATTCTTGAGATTAATTGACCATTTATTGAAGTCAGTGTCATAAATGAAAATATCTTGTTTCCCTGTTTTTTCTGTATACTAGTAGCTTCTCTTTAGTTTAACAAGGTAATTGGTGACTTATAAGCTTATTTTCTCCCTTCACTAATTTAATATTATTAGAATGTGACCTCCTTGATGTCTCTGAGGAATACATCCATTTATTACATGTACTGTGAAGGAAAATTCCACCTTTCTATCCCTACCTTTTGCTAATATTCTCCAAGTTAATAAGAAGTTGCTGTGTTTTGTGACAATGGGAAACTATCAAGTGAGAAACTTTCTCACTGAACTTTGTGAGAATAAGGAAGACAATTATCTCTAATCTAGTCTGTCAAGTTTCTGCTTAGAAATATCTCCAGCCCCTGAGGACTGACAGTTTCCTATTAATGCCTTAAATCAACTGGGCACATCTCTTTAATTCATAGTCTTTACAATGCATTAGACTTTCAAAAGGAAACTGCAGGTTCAGTTCTAATCCATTCTTAACCACAATAATAACCACATGCCAGGATTTCAAGTACAATGCATATCATGGGAAAAGATGAGACTATACTAAAACCCTTCCCCTTAACTATATTCCAAGGATTCAGATTAAAAACTGTAAACATTAAGAAAGCATAGCAGTAAGGACCCTCAGAAGCACTCTTATACCTCCAACACAAAAGGAGGATTTTTGCATATTTCACTCTAAAGGAAGTCCTAATAGGTGCAACACTGAAATACAGAACACAGGTAGTTTGAGGAATGAAGAATGCTCTCTACAGTTGGGGTTGCTGTCTTTCTCTGCTTGAGTACATGCACATGAAATAATTTCCTGTGATACTTAATGCAAAATAAAATGTAAAGTTATTTACTTATTTGCTCTTTGAATTAAGTTGTGATGATAGGGGAGAGGTTTCAGGTCTTAAACTAAACTTGTCTTAGAAGAAGGGTCCAGCGAAAGTAATGAGTTTGACACCTATTCACTTCAAAGTTAATGTTAGAGTTAGACTTAGACACACTGTGGATAAAAATACAAATTTGTGAAGTCTAATGAGACAAAAATCTAAAATGCCCTGTAATTAACAAGATTAACAAGATTCAGGACATCACACAGACAAATCAGTCTAATTTTATTCTTAGAGATACTCTTCTTTCGTCTTTCTCCCAACAGATCAATCATAGCATCAAGGGCCAGACTAGGGCCATTCTTACTTAAAAATATATAGAAAAAAATCCCCCAACCCTAGAAACCTGGGAAAAATAAATGCCACTCCCAAGATGCTGAGTAGTTCTGTCCATAGCGACTGCTAGACTTCATGAAAACCAGAAAATTATTAGTAATTAAGACAGTATTAAAACAGCAAAAAAATCAGGGAAATGCTGCAATAAAGAACATAATATCCGGCCTTACAGTATCTTTAGTAGCAGTCTATCTTACTTTGCAGCAGTCTATCTTACTTTCTTCCCAGGCAACAGTATCTTAATCACAACACCTTACTAGACGCATTCATCAACTACTAGGAAGATGGTAAATCAGCAAAAAATGTGATAGCTCTTTGCTCATCTGGCTCCAAGCAGTCTGCTTATTTAGTCCCATGAAGAGGTAGCTGCTTGCAGATTAGGTGGTTTGGCTTTATTAACAGTGTTGACTATCTTCTAGAAGAGCTATCTTTTACATAATCCTTCCACACACAGACCCCAAAAAAATGTCTTAAACTACAGCATCAATAACTGCGAAATCTACTGGGAGAAAAGCTACATGGATTTCAACATTTTAAGCAGTCTACTTGCCACACCACAAGAACTTTCGTTCATTAAACTTCTACAGTACAGACACTTCTAGAATGTGCCTTACTTCATCATAAGTGAATTCTATAGAATGAAGCCTTCATCCTAAAACCAAACACAAAAAAGGTTTGGAGAACTATGAGCTAAAGCACGCCTAGTGGACTACAAAGGAAACCTACTGTTGTTCTACTTCTACTACCTTAGATGTAGATGTTTAGAACTAGATGAGATGGATCCCAACTCAGCTGTCATCAGAAGGCTTATTCTCCAGTTGCCAACACAAATCAGAATCTCTGTCGCAGATATTTCTGCCTTCTCACTAACAAAAGAAGCTCATTTGCCACTAGAATTTCTGCTTGAGGGGGTTCCATTTCACCCATTAACACCTTGAGAGAGCTTTCAAACACTGATAACCCCAGGCACACACCAGAATTGGATTTCATTTTGCTGCAAATTCATGGGTGTGAATAGGAACAGACTCACCTCTTGCAAAATTAAGGCACTTCTGTATTAAGAGAGATATTTGAAGATGTATGGCTTCAGCTGGACTAGTTATGCACACACAGGGAGAGCTCCTTATGCCCTTCTGCCTTGTTTCCTTGTAAGAACTATAATGCTTTCAAAAGTTCATGTTTTTTACTATGATCTAGGTTCTTTTAAAGGTCTTCCTGCATATTCATTATAGTATAATGTATATTTTTCAAACCCAACACCTCAGCACTACTGTCCTGCTGTATCCTCTTTCCTTAATCTTCTTTCATTCAATAAACATGAAACAGTTAGCAGGACAGTCCTTGTTACAAGTATTATCAAGAGCAGGCACAGGGAGTTTAACAAAAAAAAAAAAAAAAAAAAAAAAAAAAAAAAAAAAAAAAAAAAAAAAAAAAAAAAAAAACAACCACAGAGTACAGAGCTTTGATTTAACTAGTTTCAGAAACATTCCAATCTATCGAAAGGAAAGAATCAATTTGCAGTTCTTCAGCCCATCGAGTCAGCAGTTCTAAGTACTTCATTCTAGAGAAGTAACCCAAGCAATATGTGTATTAGCCACAAAGCATCTACATTCCATGTACCTATGTGGTACCTCCAGCTTACAGGAGCTGCCATCCTTTTCCCCTCCAGGGTTCAATCTCTTCTGACATTCTGTGCTGTAAATCACACTCCTAAAAGGCCACCTGTCCACACTGACATATTCTCTTGAAACAGCGTGGGAAATCTAATCTCTGTAGAAAAAGATGAGTCTGCAGATTTTGGCTGAACCTGTGCAAAGTTACCATTGTCATCACCCTAGTTTGACAAAGATTTTTCATGCGCTACAGAATGAACAGAGTCAAAACACCCTCATATCATTGTGGGTATTAGAAGTAACTGTCATTTAAAGATTAAAGAGATTGGTAGATTCAGAAATTTAACAAAACTTCCCTATTTTAATGAAAGCTTTCTGACATTTGTAGCTGTAGAGTGATGCCAACCCAACATGGAAATAGAAAATCTACACTTCTCCATGCCTAAAGATTCTTTTGCACATAGAACACAATTGCAAAAGTTTTTAGATTTATTTATTTTGATGAGCGGGACCAGAATAAAAGAGTACTCCATGTATTATTATTGTGAACTATTACCTCTCCTGACATACTCCTTATCTACCAGCGTTCTTTAAAACAAGGACTGTCCTTCCCTCATTTGTATGCAGCAGCCGACACAAGCTTCCCAAGAAGGCATCGACAGCTTCCTCGTGTCCCTTCAAGGCCACACTTTCTGCCACAGGAATAACAAACAAGACCAGGCTATCACAGCTCATGACACGATATTGAACTAGCACAGGCTGAGCCCAGAACTAGGGGGCAGGGGATGTCATTTGCAATATTGAGAGACAATAAAACTACATAATTAAAAGTGTTACCCTGATCAGTAAGTGTACAGGAAATAGGAAGGAGAAAGGACTTTTACTTCTGAGATGCAGGATTCATATAGAGAGATCATATATTTTATAAAATTAAGAGACCACGTAGCCTCTACATTATTACAACCGATTTGCTAATTGCTAAGCACCAGACTTTGGATATACCAGAGGCTATCGACATTTCCAGCAGCTTTCAAATCTACATTATGCAGGCAAATAATAAGTACTGTATATTGCATTAGGCGTAGATTAATTTCAGCACAAAGCCTGCTTTTTTGCTCCTACCACACTTATTAGAAGAGGATGAGGAGGCTTTTACTGATTATATGCATGTACATGACTTCACATTTATTTAGGAAATTCTAAGTCTTTCACTGATTATCTGCAGAACTTATTTGCGAACAGGAACATACCAGCAGTTCCCTACTACATAAATACAACTGCTATTGTTTTCATCTTTAAAACACACACTATAAGTTATCTCAGCTCCCACGGCTATTTTAACCCTATACATGAGATATTAATGAAACTTACTGACATCACTTAAACTGTCTAAATGATAATTGTAGTTGTGAATGTATAATCCCAATCTAAGAGCCCAACAGTGTGTGTCAATCTATAAATAAAACATTGGGTATATATATGTATGTAAATTTTTTTAAGTATACTTTATGAGATTAGAAACAACCATTTGTGAGTGCAGGGAAACACCACTGTTAATGCGTATGTCAAAAGGAGAAAATTCAGCATCTTTATCCCAATTTCTAGCAACTCCTGCTGTGCTCCAGGATGATACTAGACAGAAGAAGCTGTAAATGTGAACAATCATGTCTTTGAATGAAGCATGTCAATAACTGGCTGAAAGGTAATACAATTGAGCAGACTTTTTTTCTGCCTTTCTTCCTTTTTTGCACAACACATCAAGCCTGAGCTTTCACACACATCAAGTCAGACAACAGATGAGCATTGAAAAGAACAAAGATAAAGTGTACAAGCTTTTCCCACAATTAATTTTTGTCGTTTACTGAAAGAGTTCTGGAAAATGAGTGTCTACTATCACAGGAAGTAGGACTTTAAAGTTGACTATAATATTTCTACAGAAAAAAAAAAAAGGCACTCAAACAAGCCCTAAATAATTTCTGCAACATAACCTGAAGTTGAAATGATAATACACCCTGCTTCGTTTTTGCAAGACACTTACCTTTATTTCTGTAGCAAACACAAGGGAAATGTCACATTTCTGGACTTTAAATATGGTGTCACTCACAGCTGGGAAACTTACCACTGTCAATTCCCTTTGACCTACACTTCTGCAGTATGGTAACAAATATGATAATAAATATGATAAGAAGTGTGGTAATCTTATTTTTTTAAAAAAATATAAAAATATAGAAATGTTTATATTTGGATTCTTTAGAATTCAAACATAGTTTTCTGAATTTATAGAGCTTAAATTCAAGGAGTACCCAAGAATATTCTAATCTAATCACTTGCATACTACCATACCTCAAAAGTTTTACCCGATTTTTTTGTATTGAATTCAGAAAAGCAAAGAAAAGAAATTCTAATTTTTAAGGACACCGATTGCTCTGAGTGAAGTATGAAATACAAATTTGATTCCTGTATTTATTTCACATATACACAAACACATATAAATTATGTATACACTGACAATGTGCTGCTGCCTTCAGTGACTTACACTGGCAAAATATCTGGCTATCCACATTTGATACTGTACTAAAATATGACTACAGAATCATTCATTTAAGCAAAGCTGCACTGCACTCAACATACTAATTCTGTCCATTTATTCAAGTTTTTTATTCTCCTTCACATCCCACAGCATTGCTTGGAAATACCATATAAAATCCCCTTCTGACACTCAGCATCAAAGTCCACCAGTCAGAGAAAATTCCAACTCCAAATTCCATTTTGAAAATTACAGAGAGTTGTTCTAATAGATTATTTAGTTTAGAAAGAAAGTTTTTTCTGAACATTTTCTATCAAGATGCTGGCAATCACTGCACTGAGGTAAAAATTACTATTTGGACCAGAGGGACTTGCTACCATGCACTTCACTCTTGGTGACAATCTATACTATAAGCAATTTTCAAGCAATTTCTCATGAGATGTCAGCCACGCATGCCAAAGGCTAGCTTCTTTTCTTTTTTTTTTTTAATTTGTGGCTCATATTTGCATGATTTTGCAGTTACTCTATAGTGTAGGCTGTCAGATGGAAGCTGTAACTCAGAATTAGCACTCTGAAGCCCTAAGATTCATTGGAAATGCTGAGAAATAAATTTAAGGTGTCACTCTCACGCAAGTTGAAGTTTACCTTTCAAAATAAGCTCCACTAAACCCAGCAAAACATAATTTTACAGTTTTTAATAACAGGGTCTCTTGACATATACCTAGACAGCTGTTTGGCCTACTTATTCTCAAATATCTATTACCTGTAAAGCAAATATAAGTCTCCCTCGTCTTAAGAATGTGAGGATTTTGTAAGTATTACTGTATTCCAAATTCATCAAGGCTTCAAAATACGTAAAAGGCTACCTAAACTTCAAGAGATGACATGGCAAATACTTTCTCCGTTCTAAAACTGAATTTTCCTATGGAGAGACAGGCATCTCATACAGAGAGTGGGAACTGGGTGCTTGAGTGCATCCTGGCAGTTACCATCACCTTGTATATAACAGCTACGCAGTCTGAGCACTTGCTGTCCTCTACTTGCAGCATTCCAGCTCAGTCTTCCATTTGCACACAGTTTCTAAACTGCTAATCAACAAATGAGGTCTGGATGAGGAGGATTTTAACTCCTCGGGTTAACTTGGGATGTTGTCATAGATATTCATGATACACTATTACTAAATACTAAAATGATGATGCCTAAGAAACAGTATGGGATACAATAGTATAAATTAAAACAATAAATACTAAATTACAATCACTGAAATGTTAATTATCAGCAGTGATGAAACAGCAAAGCTAAATTATTGTAAAAATAATTGTGTCTTTAAAGAGCTATTCTCTATTAATGTATAGAAAGCAGCACAGGAAGAATAAATAAATGGAGCAAATCCATATTTTTCTGTTTGCATAGCTAATCCCAAAGAGAGGAGGTCTGGGTTCCAGTCACCACTCCCAAGATTGTTTCTGTTCTAAATATTCAAAATTTATCAGAAAAACATACCTACACATAGAATCTTAACTGTCATATCTACAGAAATGATCTTTCAAAACACAGTGTTAATATTATCACAGTTTTATTCATGATGCTATCCCCAAGCATCAATGAGGCTGTACTGACAGCTTCTGGATGTAGAAAGCCTTCTAGCTTCCCATAGCAGCACCTACATCACAAACATCCAGTGCCACCCACAGCCAGCAAGGCATGGGCAAACACTTTGCATTGGTCCAGTCTGGTTTTCTTGTCCCATGATGAATATGGCCTTGGAGAAAGAAGAATGTCTTTGTTTCTCAGATCAGCAAACGTCAGTGGAAAGGCAATTCCATTTGGTATTAAAAAAATAATATTTGACAAAAGCTGCATGCTGTTATATAGACACATTTTAAATGTAGCCAAGGTGTTTCCAAAGGAACAGCAGAGATCACACGTGGAGCATCTGCCTCCGTGAAGAAACATCATAAAGAAGCTCATAAGTTCATTTCATCCGTGATTATCAATGTCTCCACAGAATGCTTAATCCCTCCAGAGCTGACATTTCTCCTCCACTTTCTTCCTCTCCTTCTTCATCCTTTCTTCCTTTTATCACCTTCCATTTTCTGCATGCATCCTGCACATCTCAGTTATCATATAGTGCAATAAGGACATGACATGAATCATGTAAAGTTAATCTCGGGGACCTGAGTGCACCAGCTGCTTTCTCCCTTCTCTGGGCTTTGTCCCCTGTGCATCCCTTCCCACTGTTTCTCTGTGTGTGTGGAGATAGGCTTTTTCTCATTTGAACTAAAAATTACTATCCAGAAATTAAGTAGAATGAGTAATTTTCACTGTTCTCCAGCTATACTATTTATGCTATTTTTTCCTTAATTATTTTGTTCAGGGCCATGAACACGATTAAGTGGCTGGAGTCCCTGAACTACAAGGAGAGGCTGAGAGATGAGACTGTTCAGCATGGAGAAGAGAAGGCTCAGGGAGATCTTATGAATGTGTGTAAATACCTAATGGAGAGAGTGAAAAACACAGAGCCAGACTGTTCTCAGTGGCACTAAGTAACAACAGGACAAGAGGCAACAGGCACAAATTGAAATACAGGAAATTCCGCTTAAATGTAAGAAGTGACTGTGAGGGTGGTCAAACAGTGGAACAGGATACACAGAAAGGGTGTGGAGTCTCCATCCTCAGAGATTTTGAAAAGAGCCTGAGCAACCTGCTCTGTTCTGAGCAGAGAGGTTGGCCTAAAGACCTCCAGATGACCCTTCCCACTTCAACCATCCTATGATTCTGTGATTACTGTCACTTACTATTACTTCTTTGCTGAGGCATGAGATGACCTTCCTATATATTTGACTAGAGCATAGAAATTTGCCTAGACTGTAGACAATATTACCATCTTCAGTCACCTGAATGTATGTAGGTCAAATATGGTAAAAAGCAAGAAAATGAAAATTTTCATTTCCGGTGTGGACTGCACTGTACTTTACTCATACAGATACAAGCTCTAAAGACTACTTGAAAAGATTACCCAATTCTGACATGTACATTTCAGAGGTATTTTTATCATCACTATAAAGAGACACAAGCTTAATGAGACTAGTGTCTGTATATCATATTACATGGTATATCCAAAGTATTGTTTTTCTACATTCAAATGAAAGCCTCTCTTGATAGAAAAAAAAATATTTTATAGTAATAATTATTCAACAGATAACATCACGCATTAATTGTAGACATTGTGATTGTAGACATAAAAGTTTTGGCTGCTAGTAAATACTGACAGTGTATTCTGCATGTTTCCTTTCCAACTGTCCATGTTTAGGATCTCCTTAGAATCCCACACAGTTCCTGAAGCCCAAGAATCAGAAACTCTCCAGAAGCATGCAACTGAAACAAATGAATTTCAGTCTTTTCTACTGAGAACACACGAGGATGACAGAAATCATCTTTTCCAATGTGAAAACAAAACAAAACTCTGGTTTAGGTGTTCTTTACTTTAAAGATAGTAGGGCAACTCTGGTTTATGCGTACATCCTTTCAGTCACCCATTTCTGATTTGTATTTCCTGACTACAGTATAGAAGACATGAAGAAAGGGAGAACAAATAGTTAATATACGCTCCACTATAATTATCTTCCATGTGAGTTTTCCAGAGAAAAACTGTTCTTCCTTTCTTTTCTTATACAAAAAGGATGGATAGACTCAAGGGAACAAAATATGATTCTGATTTCTTCGTCTCTGCACAGACACACAGCAGTAATTCTGTATAAGGTATGAGAGTAGGGTGACTTTTGAAGTCTAATTCAGAGAGAGAAGTTAATTTTATCAGATTTCCTGTATCTAAGACCAGCTGGGCACAAGGCCAAAATATGTCATTACCCTAAGATCAGTACCACACAAAGGTTTTTTTGTCAACCCCTGCCCCTCTTTTGGGAAGAACGTGATTCAACATTGCAAATATTTTTCTACAGTTGGAATGGCCCTTTTGACGTAAAGGCCCCAGAAGTTCACAACTCTTAACAAATGGATCAATATGTTTTCAGAAATGTATTTTAGGGCTGAGAGGCCATGAATCTATCTTTTCCCTTGGAATACAAAACACAAGATGTATAATAATATGCAAATATTAAATATACAGGCCTGCTTGTGATGAACTTCCCCTTTTAGGTCTGTGCATAAATACTTAAGTACACAATCAGGGCCTTTGTCACAATTGTGCAGTAACACTGCCAAACCTTTTTTCCAAATCTTCAGCCTCTCACATGTTAGTTCTCAATCGGAACAGGACTAGTCCTAAATCAAATATTTGTATGTCAAGAAAGAATAGCTTAGGGTTCATAAACATTGCATTATATAAAGATACAGCTAAAAGCTGGGGCTTAACATGACAGAAAACATGGGTAAGAAAGGATTTGTTTTCTTATGTACGAAACAATAGATATTTCATGTAGGTTGTACAGAATTCTGTCTCCTGCTGATACAAATACCAGGCTGCAAACCTATTTCTGATCAATTTTTGTAAATAACTTTAGTAGCAAGTATGATTTACCAGTTTTAAGAGCTTTTTCCAGCCTCAGTGATTTACATTATGTTGAACCTAGATCAGGACCAATATTTTTAATTTTAAAAGGTGAAATTCTTGTATTTTCCATGAGACTATGTCTTATTTAGGATTCTTCAAATTTCCTTTCATATAGTCTGACTTGAAATACATTTAATTGTTTCTAAAAAGGCTCTCTGTTTTTATAAAAGTCATCAAAGCACAACAAAGACTGAGTATGTCATCCTGGTTGGGTATGTGAATGTTATGGCTTTATTCTACGTAATTTAATCTTCAAACTTACTCATCTCATGAGACAGTAATTTTCCTTCAAGTGCAATTATATTTCACAGTATGCCTGCTGATTAGGCAGAAACAGAAATAATTCATCAGAAAATTACAAAAAGAATTAATCATCACCAACATGTAAAGTAAAAATGACGATATTCAGCATCCACTAAATAATTAAATCCCTTCGTTTCCAAATGTATCCACCAAAGCTTAATAGGAAGCATGTACATATGTGCCAAAAAAGAATAAAGATCATATAACCACCCATTCAGGGTTTTCATTCTGAATTGTGCAAGAAAGATTGGTAATTTATTGCTTATTTCTTTACAAAGCACTCTTTTTAATAGATTATGTAGAAGACAGCCGCTTGTAGTATAAATATGTATTTTATTGCAAATTGTGTCTCAGCCTGCAACATTAAAATCTTAAAATGGAAAAATTAAAAGACAGTATTAAAATACAAATGACTATCCTTAAATCCTGTGTGACAGTTCCATAGAATACCGAAGTCCCAAACAATTCTTTAGAAAATGAAAACCTGATCTTGCAAGTATACGTATATATGTACATGTCTATTAGTTTTTGTTAGGCTACTCAATGTGTTACACTAAACGTGCACAAAAATCTTTGCAGGATGCAGGCCTAAAGCTCTGTTCCTCCAAGTCATTATGTCACTTAGATGCAGAAATGGTTTTGCTCATGGCAAAGGGTTTATAAATTAGAGAAGTCCAGCAGTATAGAATCATAGAACGGTTAGAGATGGAAGGGACCTTAAATATCATCTAGTTCCATCCTTCTGCGATGGGCAGGTACACCATCCACTAGACCAGGCTACCCAAAGCCCCATCCAGCCTGGCCTTGAACACTTCCAGGGATGGGGCATCCAGAACTTCTCTGGGCAACCTGTTCCAGTGTCTCACCACCCTGCATATTTAAAGACCCTATTAGAGAGAGCAAACAAAAAGCTGTTGTTACAAGACACTGAAGAGTTCATTTAGATTACAAACTAAAATGTCATATTCCTAGAAGTTTGTCTTTCAGAATAAACTGCCAGGAATTTTTTGGGCCCCTCACTACAAGAAAGACATTGAGATTCTGGAGCGAGTCCAGAGAAGGGCAATGAAGCTGGTGAGGGGTCTAGAGCACAAGTTTAATGAGGAGCGGCTGAGGGAACTGGGGTTGTTTAGTCTGGAGAAAAGGAGGCTGAGGGGAGACCTTATTGCTCTCTACAACTACCTGAAAGGAGGCTGTAGAGAGGTGGGGGTCGACCTCTTCTCCCAGGCAACAAGTGATAGGACAAGAGGAAATGGTCTCAAGTTGTGCCTGGGGAGGTTTAGGATGGATATTAGGAAAAATGTCTTCACCGAAAGGGTTATCAAGCATTGGAACCGGCTGCTCAGGGAAGTGGTGGAATTGCCATCCCTGGAGGTATTTAAAAGACATGCAGACGTGGTGCTGAGGGACCTGGTTTAGTGGTGGTTTTGGCAGTGTTAGGTTGATGGTCGGACTCAATGATCTTAAAGGTCTTTTTCAACCTAGACAATTCTATGATTCTATGAACAATATTCTTTTCAACATATGTGAATTGAGATGTCTTCAGGCACCCTGAGTTTTACCACAGTCTTGATTCATTTGCTACAAACTAAATCAGATAACGGGCAGATACACCATAGAAGTAAGGACAACAATATCCTCAGAAACAGTGCATGATATAAAATTAAGTTTATAATCTTGCAAATGGTCACTAGCAATGCTGGAAATCCTGACAATACAAGTGCTGTTGAACTGAGTGCCTGTTCAGACTCTAGAGGGGACAGCAATGGAGAAAACATAGTGATAACAGAGCTCCCCATCACAGGTTGCCAATAGTTGAATACAAAAGAGATGTACACATGAACTATGTCAAGTAGCTAAAAATTACTATAAAGAGTACCTGCACACAACACCTTTGTACAAAATCTGTGTATGTACACATGGTATAATCAAATTAATAAATGTAAGACTGGATCAGGTTTTCAAATAACAGGGGATATTTTTACTGGAAATACACATGACATTTATGAAAATGCAATACAATTAATAACATTTTCCATATCAATCATTGCTTTCATACTTCATTTCAATGTTTCATTAGTATTTTTAACAATAAAAAATCAAAATTACATTATAAATTTACCCATTTAAAAAAAGGAACAGGCAGTGTCCACTACTACAGTATGAATTACAAAGAATATATACGAAGTATTAAAAGGCCAATATAACTGTGTCGTGATGTGGCTGAAGGTAATTGGAAGCCTATATAAATCAGGCCATGAGTCAGAAATTTATTTCAAATATATTTATTTCGACTCAAGCACCACAGAGTAAAGCACAAGTTTTGCATTGTTAAACAAGGGTCTCAAATAGGTCTAATACTGTTTAGAGTAATTGAGCTGGATCTTACCCACTGGAAAGATCAGAGAAGGTTAAGCCACATCCTGAAGTTAAAAACACAGTGTGCTCAGAATCTATAGATTCAGAATAATTTTTAAGCAGTGTAAATAAAGATCTCTTCCAAAATCTTTCAGCAAGTAAAGGGTATGCAGAGCTAATAAATTACTAAATAAAAAGCATCAGTTCTGTGACATACAGTACTATGAAAGATACTATCTAATTCAAATCATCTGCTGCAGCTATCCAAAATAAAAAGTGACACTATGTGTAGCTATCACAACCCATATCCTAAAACTGAAACATAGAGCAATTCTCCATTATATAGGAAATGTGTTTAATACCCAGTTAGGAAAGAATTAGCGCTCCACACCCAAATTCTTTCTTGATTTAACCCTTTAGAAATTAAGGAGGAGTAACAACACTGCTGCCAAAACTGGGCCTTCTGAAAGTTAGTCTAAGTTACTTGGTCCAGCTGCTTCTATACACAAAGGAGAGAGATGAGAATTTCTCAGATTGAATCAGTCTCATGAGAGAGTTATCTTTTTTCATTTTTTCCTAAAAAGTTCATAACAGAGATATAGTTTCTGCTATGGAAATAACAGAAATGTAATCTAAAAAATAATTTTTCTGGACAACATTCCACCTTTCACTAGTGATTTTTGTGTTTGAAAAAGAAAATAAAAAGCATGTGAAGCACCTTGAGCTTGGAAAAAAACCCCACTGAGTCTGATTCTGATCTTTTTAACAATTCCTGTAGATAAAGTCTATATTCTGAGTGAGATTAGAACTTCGTTAACTGTGTCTTATAATAAATTCTTTAATGATAGATTTGGGATTATTTAGCAGTCTTGATTTTCCAGCTTCCCGTTAATATCTCTGCATAACAAAGCCTCTTAGAAAAGACTAAAAGCATCTCTTCTTCTGCATCCAGCATACTTCATAGCTACATTGCACCATAATAGAAGTCCACTCCTGTTATTAATCTGCCTTATACCATCTAGAAAGAAGTAACAAGCAAAGTACACTATGTTTCAGGTATGTAACTAGAAGGAACCAGGAAAAAGGAAGAACACAATTTCTTTCACTTCTGCAACATGGAAGTGACTGGCAAATTAGACAGGATTTAAATAGCATCAGAGCTAATTCAAAGTTTCAAAATACAAAAAAGCCAATCAAAATGTCAATGTAATCAGTCCTTTCATGAGCTTCACTCATCACATAGCTATTTTTTCAATATCTGTTACATCCAAGTACCTATCTGATTTACTTAAATAATCATCAGCAATTAGAAAGATAACCTATATTAAATTTGAAAGGGCATTCAAAACAAATTGCATTTTTCACTGTGATCTATATAAGATATCTTTGTCAGTTTGTAAAATTATATGACAGTGTGACTTTTAGTTATTTTTTTATACTGACAAACATCTAGTGTAACTAATTTAATTCAGCAAAATACTCTTTGATACTATAACTAACTTCATTTGTGAAATCATTATAAACAGTATCTAAAAAAAACCCCATACTCTTCTGCTAGTACAAGCCTTGCTACAGTTAGGGGTGCAACTAATGCAAATATACTGACAAAGAGATACAGCATCAAACCCATTCCAGAACAGACAACATAAACTTGTTCAGAGCTGTTAATTTTAAAACACTCAACACTTTGTTATTTGAATTATCCACTTGCTAAATGTTATATTAAAACCAAGATAAGGTTGGATACATTTTCAAAAATACTCATCTGCAAATGTAAGGAGGAAAAAAGGGCACTGCTGGTCTGTCAGTGCTTACTATTATTATTCATAAAATAACTGGTAGGAACACTCATACACAAAATTCCCAATGTATTTCATTGTGTTTATTATTAACAGTTTTGAATAAAATCTGCTCCATATGTCAGTGCAGACATCACAAAAACTGTTACACCAGAACTTAAATTAAATATATGATACTACACATTTCTGTATGAAAGGAAGTATAAATTGAAGAAGTAGAACCCAAAACACTTCTTTTTCCTATATCATGTAATCAGTTCCCAAGTTATACCACCCATTGTGTTACTTCCTTATATGAAAATAATTAAAATTACAGTGCTACAACTTTGACTAATTGCATTAATATGTAACAGCCTGAACCAAAGTCTCAAGCTACATCTATACTTCAAGAAGGGCAAGCAGGAGGAATCAAGGCACTGCAGGCTATTAAGTCTAAACCTCTGGGATGGTAATGTAGCAAATCCTCCAAGAAACTGTTTCAAAAGACATGAAAGACAAAAAGATCATGCACAAACAAAAAGATCATTGAAGCGATCATGCAGTGGTGGAGCTTGCAGCTCTGAGGCATATGGATCAAGCAAAGAGTAAAGTCAGGACCCTGAATTTTAGGAAAGCGAAATTCCATCTCCTGAAGGAGTTAGTCAATAGGACCCCCCTGGGAAACTGCACTCAGGGGCAAGGGAGCAGGACAGAGCTGGCAGATCTTTAAGGAGGCTTTCCATAGAGTGCAAGAGCTCTTGATCCCCAGCTGTAAGAAATCAGGAAAGTAAGACAAGAGATCAGCATGGCTGAGCTGACACCTGCTGGTCAAACTAAAGGGCAAGACGGAAATGTGCAGGAGTGGAATCTGGGACAGGTGTGCTGGGAAGAGTATAGGGATTCTGCCTGATTGTGTAGGGATGGGGTCAGGAAGACCAAGGCGTAGCTGGAGCTGAACTTGGCAAGGGACACAAAGAATAATGATAAGGGCTTCTACAGATATGTCAGCCAGAAAGGGAAGGTCATAGAATCATAGAATGGTTTGGGTTCGAAGGGACCTTAAAGATCATCTAGTTCCAACCCCCCCTGCCATGGGCAAGGACACCTCCCNTTGGCCTTCTGGGTTGCAAATGCACATTGCCAGCTCATGTTGAGCTTCTCATCTACCACCACCCCCAAGTCCTTCTCCTCAGGGCTGCTCTCAATCCATTCTCTGCCCAATCTGTATTTCTGAATGGGATTCCCCCACCCATGTGCAGGACTTCGTACTTGGCCTTGTGAAGTTCATGAGGTTTGCACAGGCCCACCTCTCAAGCCTATCCAGGTCACTCTGGATGGCATTGTTTCCCTCTAGTATGTCGACTGCACCACTCAGTTTGGTGTCATCAGCAAACTTGCTGAGGGTGCACTCAATCCCACTGTCCATGTTGCCGACAAAGATGTTAAATAGTACCGGTCCCAGTACCAACCCCTGAGTAGCACCACTCATCACTAGTCTCCAACTTGGACATCGAGGTGTTAACCACAACTCTTTGAGTGCAACCGTCCAGCCAGTTCCTTATCCACCAAGTGTTCCATTGGTCAAATCCATGTCCTTCTAAATTAGAGACTGGGATATCATGTGGAACAGTGACAAATGCTCTGCACAAGTCCAGGTTCAAATAAAGCATACCCCATTTGATGAGCAAAACTGGCAAATTGGTAACAACGGACAAGGAGAAGGCTCAGGTATTCAACACCTTTTTTACCTCAGTCTTCACTGGCAACCTCTCTCCCCACACCTCTTGAGTGGATGGACTGCAAGGCTGGGACTGGGGGAGGAAAGTCCCTCCCACTGTAAGAGAAGATCGGGTTCGTGACCACCTGAGGATCCTGAACATACAGAAGTCTATGGGACCTGACGAGATGTATCCCAGAGTCCTGAGGGAACTGGCTGAGGCAGTTGCCAAGCCATTCTCCATGATATTTGAAAAGTCATGGCAGTCAGGTGAAGCCCCC
>VYXH01004547.1:13407-26013 GCA_013397275.1 Burhinus bistriatus | reverse complement strand
TTTTTTTTTTTTTTTTGCCAGGAGGGGTGGGCTTCTTTCTCCTGTATTATTTTAGCAATAATCCCAGCAGCAAGGAAGATTTATGGCGTTCATCGGCCTCTCTGCAAAATCATCAATAAAGGCAGACAATACAATTTACTCAAACCTCCCTGGAAGCTCAACAGCTCTGGAGGGGAAAACACGGGCAGCCATTAAAGTTACGGAGCCGGGTGTCTCTCTGCGGTGCAAAGAAAAGGAACCAATTAATACGGGAGGGGGTGGCTGGGGCTTAATCCTTCTGGGAGAGCAGAGCCGCTAAAATATTCCAGCTCAAGGAAGGCGTTAGTTTTTCCAGCTAGACAGGCGTGCTTGTTCTCCTCTTAATTGCACAGTTCCACTTTCCAGGGGAGGAAGAGCCGCTGAGGGTTTGCTTGTGGGCTTCCCAACCCTGGGTGGGCAGAAGGGAGAACAGCAACCTCCTCCAGGAATCATAGTGCCTCCGGCGGGCAAGATGAGCCGTGGGTCAGCTGGCCTGGCCAGCCCAAGCCTGTGGCATGCCGGAGCACCCTCCTGGCTCGTTGCTGCTCCTCTGGGTTTAAAACAAGAGGAATCTCCCCACGGTGCTGGCGGCAAGGTGTGAGCTTCCCTGGTGATGGTTTCGGTGCGAGCCATGCTCTCACGGCACGGCTGCCAAGCGTGTACGGCAAGGTCCTGCTTGGCACGTCCCCACCAGAGCCAGCCTGGCAGTAGAGGGACGAACGGACGCCGGAGGACTTCATGGCTTATCAGGCATCACCTCACCTCCAACCCAGAGCACCAGGGAAGGAAAAGCCATCCCTTCTCCCTGCCCTACCAAATCCCCTTCCTCCCCCGGCACCCCACCACTGTCCCCCACCACCAGCAGATCCCAGGGAACCCCCACGGACCAGGTGGGAAACACCCACAAGACCCGAATCCCCCTCATCCGCAGACCACCCCCAGCGAAAGACGGGGAGCTGCTGCCGCGAGTGCCAGCCCGGGGATCCTCTCCTCCTCCCCCCGCCATGCGTGGCCCTCGCTTTATTTACCGCATACTGTTTCCCACCCTGCTGGGAAGACAGAATTATTCATTTCCTCGCCAGCTTTTCTGCGGTGTGCATCGCTACAGTGCTGAGTGCTTTGCAAACAATAATTAATTAACCTCTGCAGCCCGCTTTGTGCGCACGGGGGAATTTGCTCATCCCCCTTTATTCCAGATGCAAAAGTGGGACTCTCTCCAAGGTGGGAGCCCCACTTTCTAACGCAAGCCTCTGAAATGCCCACGGGCCAGGGCAAAGCTCGCTCTATCACCTTGAGTTTGGGATTTTGTGGTTTGAAGTAGTGCTGGAGCGCTCAGCGCAGACAGGTCCGACCTTCACGATGGGGTGCACGGGCTCAGCTTGATCCTCCGACACGTTTCTGCCGACGGTCTCCGTTGACTCAGCCCAGTGCTCGGCTGGACACCTGGGCTACGCGAGCTTGCAGTGATGGAGAGGCAGGCTGGAGCCTGACCGAGCGCTCCGGTGCAAGAAGGCTGAGGTAAGGGAGAGGCGAGAGACCGTAGCAGATCTCTGGGCTCAGCCCAGGCAGGGTGATGCCCTGCGAGCACCAGTCCTCACTCACCCGTGGAGGAAGGTTCCAGCGCTCCACCGACAGCACCACGCAAGGCTGCACGGTCCCTCAGGGAGCGCCCCGGAAACCCTGGGGGGGCTCCAAGTGGGAGCAGGGTTTTTTTCACAAGGACAAATCTCGACCTGATTACACTACTTGCTTCGAGACAACGCAAAAGCTTCGCCTGCACTTGAAGCTGCCACTGTAAGTTTCTCAGCCCGACACTCCAGGGTCCTAGAAATGCTGGTGGCCGTTCACCAGAGGAAATATTGGGTCCCTGCAGTGTGCCAGGGCTCTCAGACTTCAGCTCTGCTTTTTAGGCTGGCGGGTCCCAAAGGGCCTCCTGGGCTGTAGGGAGATCCTTCACCCACAGCCGAAAGGAGTAAAAGCCCAGCTGAGTCTTTTGGGGCTCAGAGGAGACAGGAACAGCCTCTGCAACAGCGGCCTGAGGAGAGGGAGGCTTGCAGGGGGGACACCCCTGCTGCTGTATCCGAAACCGGCAGCATCCTTGTGCCGCAGCACCCATGTTCCCAAAGCCGGTGATGTGCCCTTGTGGCCAAGAAGGCCAATGGTCTCCTGGGGTGCATTAAAAAGAGCGTGGCCAGCAGGTGGAGAGAGGTCATCCTCCCGCTCTACTCTGCCCTGGGGAGGCCACAGCCGGAGCACTGCATCCAGTTCTGGGCTCCCCAGTTCAAGAAGGACAGGGAACTGCTGGAGAGAGTCCAGCGGAGGGCTACAAAGATGCTCAGGGGACCAGAACATCTCTCTGATGAGGAAAGGCTGAGAGGCCTGGGGCTGTTTAGCCTGGAGAAGAGCAGACTGAGAGAGGATCTCATCAATGCTTATCAATATCTACAGGGCGGGTGGCAAGAGGATGGGGCCAGACTCTCTTCAGTGGTGCCCGGCGACAGCACAAGGGGCAACGGGCACAAACTGGAACACAGGAAACTCTGTCTCAATATGAGGAAAATCTTCGCTACTTTGAGGGTGCCACAGTACCGGAACAGGCTGCCCAGAGAGGTGGTGGAGTCTCCTTCCCTGGACATATTCAAAGCCCGCCTGGATGCGATCCTGTGCAACCTGCTCTAGGTGACCCTGCTTTGACAAGGGGGTTGAACTACATGATCTCCAAAGGTCCCTTCCAACCCCTGCCATTCTCTGATTCTGTGATTATGAGCTGTCAGCCACGAGGGAAAGGGGCTTTCCCATGCCAGTGCGCTGGGCGAAGCACAGGGGCCAGGCAAGGATTGCCAGGAGGACTGCTGCAGGCGGAGACGGGCATGTGGGAGGGACGGGACGCTCGGCAGGCACATCTGCGGCCAGGAGGGATCCTCCTGCGGTGTGTGAAGAGGGTGACAGGCCTCATCGGCATGGGCACAGTGTCACGTCACATCCCCACACCCTGCCAGGAAGGTCACAACCCTTCGCTGCCGGTTCTGGGCTTTGTCATAGCACGAGGTTTCTTCCCTCATCCTAAATACCTTGTCAGAGCTGGAGAGACGCTGCCAAGGGACAGAAGTAGGTCTTGGAAAAACAACCTCTCACCACCTGCTTTCCTTCTGGAACAACAGCAGCCGTCACCCCAAATGTCAGCGGGAGACATTTAGGGGGTACGGAGCATGCAGCAGGCGATGTTGCCAGCAGTGTGCGGAGGGCAGGGCAGAGGGAGAGCACCGCAGATTATTGTTAACTCGGCCTCGCGGCTCACGAGGTGACAAGCTGAAGACTGTAATAGCTGTTCAAGGCAGGACTTGGTGACAAAAGCCCAAGCATGGATAACAAATGCTGGAGAGGAGGAGAAAAAGAGAAGGAACAGGAGGAAAAAAATCTTCAACAACAAAAATAATCCCAAAACGTGTTGTGCACAACACCCAGCAGAGATTTCTAAAAACAGCTTGTGCAAAGTTATTTTAATCTCACTTTTGACAAGCGAGCGGGTGCAACAGCGAAGGGAGCACACAGGGATTATACCCAGGACCGGGGCTTCGGTGTGGCGCCGCAGGCAGGGCCACAAGCCCAGGACATGATCCCAAGTGGGAGGAGGTGTGGACAGAGCCCTTGCCACACATTGTGGGCATCGGCAGAGCGCTCTGCTTCGAAATGATGCCCACTGGGTTTTTGGCGCGGCCAGGCTGTCGTGCAAACTGTGAATGTGTCAAAGGACAAGATGGGAAATGCGTTGGTGTTCAGCCCAGGCTCCGGCAGCGAGAACCTCACGGAGGAGGAGGGGAAAGGCAGAGTGGTCTCGGAGCGCTGGGGCTGCTGGAGAGCAAGCAGATGCGTGATGAAGAGGAAAAACTGACACCAGATAGGATGGGAAAAGCAGAGCTGGGAGGGGTTATAAGGCAAATTAACCTTACGATAAGAGCTGGGGGGAGAATGCACACCAGTTAATGAGAGACCCTGAACGGCTGTCCTGGAAGGGAGCTGAGCAGGGGCCAGGGGAAGCCAAGGATGCAAAAGGTGGCTGTAACAGCAGCCTGCACAGCGCAGTAATCTCGACGATCCTTGACATGTCCTGCAACAGCACACGAGACTCAATGGCCTCTCTGCACAGAATTGGGACTTTCCCAGATGGACAAGACCAAGCAGGAGAGATTTCACCTCCTCGGTGCATGGATCAAGCTCTGCCCGCAGGGCTTGCCTCAACTCACAGACCATGAAAACACGAGCGTGCACAGGTTTTCCTCTGAACAGAGCTGCCGAGGTGCCCCACGCAGTCACCAAGGTGGCCAGGATCTCCTTGATGACTCCATCACTGGCACCGGCTGAGTTTGGTTTTGGCTGCATCCCCACGCTGGGGTGGGGAGGGAAGCCAGGTGGCACCTTGTGGCATCTCACAGCACGAAGACACTCCTGACCACCGCAGCTGGAGTTCACATGGAGCTGCGCAACACGTGGACGCACAAACTTGGGTACAGGAAGGGCCCCGACGGCCCATCAGCCCTCCAACCCAACCCAAACGGCTCCTGTCCAGTCCCCTCCCAGGCGCTGAACGAAGCAAGCCATTAACACACAGCTGGGTGTCTCCCGATGAATGAATCGGGAAGAGCCACAAACCACCTTCGGCTACTCTGCGCACGGAAAAAGGAGATGCTCTTGGGCGAGAATTGCTCACTCTGCTCCAGTTACCTTACAATTCTTCAAGCAAAATTTCATCCCACCATCAATATGTTGGCAGCCAGCTGGAGATCCTCACAACCCCGCGCTCCTGCTAATTGAAGGCAAGACCCAGCTCTAGGGTTGGAGGTAATGCGACCGCTCCCCACGCTGCCCGTGGACGCTCCAGAAGGCCCTGAGTCTCGCTCCACCCGCGCACTGTTCCCATCCTCCTCCGGCACTGGGTATTTAACAAACATTGCCTCCCTTGCTGATCCTGGGAACACCCACCAGGGACTCCCATCCGTGCCGTGGAGCAGTCACCCGTTGGGCCACCTCCTCTTGAATGGGTTTACTCCTTCCCAGGATTGTTTCTCTTCCCAGATCAGCTAATTTTCAAGAAGCTTAAGAATATTTCAAAAATGCAGGTTAATGACGCCACCGCCTTCTTTTTCACATCCTTTCAACGGCCTAACAGACACGGAGAAGCTCCTCTCTCTTGCAGGGACCTCAAGCCTTTTGGTACCAGTCTGTCATCCCAGGGTACATCCATACGGATCTGCAGAGGCCAGCCGGTGCCCGCACCGCCTCCCCACGCACCACCTTCAGCATTTCTGCCTCTGGCAGCACATTCCCACTCGATTTCCTGCTGCAGGGGTTTGGCTTTGGGTGCCCTTCTGCTGCCACCCTCGTGACACAGGGCGGAAGGCTTGAAGCCCGCTCCCTCCCTTGCAGGGACAGGGTCAGGAACCGCTGCCACACTCAAGGCAGCCAACATCCCCTCCTGGGGCAGCCTTGATTGATCATGAAACTTCTGGGAAAGCCTCTGGGTGGAAAAGGAGAGGACAAAGATGGCCACGGGTGGCAAAACCCCACTCTCAGCACAATCCTGGCCCCAAAACTCACACGGGAGTTTGGCAACTGTTTGACATTTGAGATCCCAGCCTGATGGGCAGCAACACAACCCCCAGGACAGTTTCAGCTGTGGACACAGCCCCGGGAGAGCAGAACTCGCATCCTCAGCCTGGACATCTGGAGCATACCAGAAACGAGTCACGAGGCTGGGAACCCATCAGGAACACGCTGCTGGGCGGCAACAGCCCGTGAACCGCCTCGACAGGGAAGATTTGTGGTGCTGGGGTGGCAGGCACACAGCAAGCCACAGTGCCTGCTGAAGGCAAACAGACAAGTAGCCACAGCGACCGCTTCACACAGGATAAGTAAGAAACCCGAGGCAGGACAGAAACGAATGGCAGGGAACGGGCATCTGCTGGGACAGGACCGGGGCCAGGAGAGTTGCAGGGCAAGGCCAGCAAGGCCGGGTGTGTGGCACCAGCACTGCAGTGCACTGCCACGGCCTCTCTCCACTGGCAGACCCTGCGTGCCGCTATCAGGGGACAGTGACCAGCTCTAGATAATAGATGTGCTCCCACCACTGCAGGCTGGAGCTTGGGGACCCTCCGCACCCAACCAGATGGATGTGTTGCTCTGCCAGCACCCCGCTGCTGCTCACCCTGGGGGGGAGCTCAGGAGCTGGAGGCAGGGCATGGCACACAGGCAAGGGCACAGTGAGCTGGATGTTGGATGGGGAAAGCCAGACACGTCCAGATCTGGCTCAAACTTCCAGCTGTTTCCATTTTCCAGCTCAAGCCCAGCGGAGCTGCAAGCCAAGGTGTGGAGGTGACACAGTCGGTGCGGATCGCCCTTACCAAAACACACTTCCCTGGCTCCAGGCTCCAGAGGGAACTCTCCGTGTTGATCTTGTGGGTGAGCTTCCCTTCCATGAGGACGCGCTGGCTGCTCCCCTCCAGCACCGCTACGCGAATTGTGCTGTTGCTGATATCCACAGACACCTAGAAACACAGAGAGAGAGAAAATAATCAGGAAGGTTCCTGCTTGCCCTCTTGCTGTGCTAGTTGGGGTGCGGGGTCAAGTGCACTCGCTGGGGATGAGAGAGACAGAAGAGCTTTCAGACCTGCATGCAGCAGGAGGGTGGGAATCCCGCTGTCATTTCAGAGCAAACAGCAACAGCTCAGAGGAGAAAGGAAACCTCTTCGGGGAAGGAAAGGCAGCAGGGGCCAGCAGACGGAGCCCTAGAAGGATTTGAGGCAGCTGGTTCTGCTACTGTGACTGCCCCGTGCCTCAGTTTCCCCACAGAGAAAACCAGCAATGCTACAGGCCTCCTCCATACAGTGCTCAAAGGCTGGATGCCCACTTGCTGTGACCGAGCTGTCAGGAGCACAGCGGGTGCCTGGCCGTCACCATGAGGAGTTGTGCACGGGTGTGTGTCTTCCTGGGGGCTGAGCGCTTCCCTACTGAGCAGGAGCGATTCGGGGATGTCTACGCCAGGAAGGGTTGCAGCAGCTTGTCCCCCCTTCTGCTGCACCGCACCAAAAGCATGCTCCTTGGCTCAGTTTCTGCCACCAGAGCCAGCGCTGGGCTCAGCCCAGGCCTCCCGTTGGGCATGCGAGGAGGGGCCGCATGCAGGAGGGATGCCGTGGCACAGCTCCCCTTCTCCCTGCCACGGGGGCGAGGGGACGAGGCAGCTCCGTCCCCAGGAACGGGGCCAGCTCCTGCCCGCTGCAGCCATATGGGGAACCCTGCTCCGACCTGCTGCGGAGGTGACATGGCTCTCCCCCGGGGAGACAGAGGCAGACTGTGACTTCGCTGCGCTGCACGCAGTACTCTCGGTCTCCGGAGAGACCATATGCTCTCTCCTTTCCCCTTTGGCCCTGTGCTGCTGCCAGCAGAGAGCCTGAGCCGGGCTAAGGGAGGAGCTGGCTGGGAAGGGGCAGGTTTGGGGCCCCTGGCGCTGCCCCGTCTCTGGCCCGAGAGGAGGAGACTGCGGTGAGATTTGCCTGCATTCTCTCCCAGAGTTCCCCCAGATCTTCCTCCCGTTCTGCAGATCTCATTTGAAATGTTATTACATTATCCATTACCTAGGAGATTTCCAGCAGCTCACTAGCTCCACACAGGCAAGAGACAGGCAAAGCTGCTCCAGCCGGGGAGGGCACCACGGCTGCATCTGACTGATGCCACCCCAATAAAGCCCCCAGATCCGCTGTGTGTGACAGGGAGCTGCCAGGGCTTCAACAGGAGGAGAGGCCCAGCACACACAGCACAGGGTGACACCGGGACCGAGCTCCGATGCCGACCACTGGGAGCAGGACCATGGTCACAGGGGATCGGGGAAGGGACGCGAGTTCCGGCTCTGCCAGATAGGAGGGGAGACCTGGCTTTCACCTGGCACGTGGCTGCCGACTGGATGGGAAACATCTCCAGAGAGGCTGCAGCATGGAGCAGCTTCCTCCAGCCCAGGGCTGAGGCCTCACGGCAGGGACGAGGCTCTGCTCTTCGCTACCACCGACCATCCTGGTCCCCAGGCGCAAGGACAGGGTTGCTAACGCCAGGCTCTCAGTGCGGCACAGGGCCTGCCCAGAAAGGGTCAAGGGGCAAAAAGCAAGGTGACCCCCCAAGTCACCTTCTGGGGGGGCTTCTTTGGGGTGTGGAAGGCCAGGGAGGCTGGAGATATGGAAGGCACAGACACGGCATCGCGGCTGTGGGATCCATAATCAAATGTGAGAGGGGTTTTATTCCCAGGTGGCTAAGAGATGTCCTCGACGTGGCTCTGGGACCAGCAGGGTGTTAGGAGAGGGAGCGGAGAAACCCAAATGGAAGAACAGATCCAAACCGGACAGCCTTAACCCAGCCACATTGCTGCACAACCAGCCAGCGCGACCAGGGATCGTAACACCCGCTTCTACCGGCAGTCAGCAAAAAGGCCCCTCTTGGCACGCCAGC
Organism: Burhinus bistriatus; assembly: GCA_013397275.1. Taxonomy (NCBI): domain Eukaryota; kingdom Metazoa; phylum Chordata; class Aves; order Charadriiformes; family Burhinidae; genus Burhinus; species Burhinus bistriatus. Next base: position 17,505 of record VYXH01004547.1, on the reverse strand, counting down.
CCACCGGGAGTGGTGACAGGGGCAAAGCACGCACTGCCGGAAAGCCCTGACCCCCCTTGCATGGAGAGAAATGTCTGAGAGGACTCACGTGCGCACATGGTGGTGCCTGGTGAACGCAGGGTTTGGCACATGTGGGCAGCGGCTCCTTCTCGGGTGCCTTGGTGGAAAAACTGCCTCCGCTCGGCATCCCCACTCCACTGGGGAGGGTGGCGGGGCTCTCCAAGGGGCTGTCCTTCCTCCCTCTGTCCCCTACCACCTGCACCATCCTGCCGCACTGTGCCCAGGGCAGGCACAGCCAGCAAAACTGGGGTTTGCCAGAATCGGGCACGGATAGCCCGCACCCGACCCTAGGCAGGGGCTGCGGGGGAGTCAAGGGCGATCCCGTGGGAAACACGCTGTCCCAGCAGCACAGCCGTGAGTAGGGGCACCCTGGAGGCTCCGAGGCTGCTCGTCCCCCACCATGCAGTCCCCACAAGCATCTCTGCCCCCCAAAATGCCTGGCTTTCCCAGTGCTCACAAGGAAACCCAGATCTCAGCTCTCTGCTGTGGCTTTCCACCACAGCAATTTCTGTGCACACTAAAACGCCCACGCCCGCCCACGCAAATCAAACAAACACAAACCTATGGAGGAATCTAGCTCGGCTCCTCCGAGCCAGGCAAAAAGAGAGGCTTGTTGTCATTATCTCTATTTAAGCGCTCAGGAAGCACTTGGATCCACGGGCCCCTGTTGCGCCTCTAAGTAGATCAGAGAGGTGGAGACCGCAGAGGAAGATGCTCCCACCTACCCCATCGCCCATTCCTGCTCCACGGACACTTTTTTAGAGCTCCATACAAGGAAACCTTAAGCTCGCCCGAGTGAAAATGTGCCATAGCAACAGCTTGAATCCAAAAAAGTGTCATAAGGAAGATTTTGAGCGGCATTAGAGCTGGGCGCGCTCTGAGCCCAGGGACTAAACGGGGGAGATTTTTAATCTCACCTTGGCAGGCAGAAGCCAAAAATCTGATAATTTTTTAAAAAGATGAAGCTATGTGGTGAGTGTAGGGGAATGCTTCTCCTTTGCAGGAGACCATCAACAATGCGTCCAAAGTCCATCGAGCTTTAAAATGGCTCTGAACCATCCTGCTTTGGCCGGTCACCCAGCCTACCTGCTTCCAGTCCCCCGAGGCTGGAAGAGATTTAAAGAATCACTTCAAAGTGAAAACTCAGCTGCCGACAGGAGCCCCAAGAGGGATGTACACACCAAATACCAGGAGACGCCTCTCAAGGACAAGGAAAGTCCAACACCTGAACAACTGATTGCCCCGAGAGGACAATGCAGGCAGAAACCAGGGCCAGGGCAGACAGAGCCGTGCCACAGGCAACAGTGTGGGAAGGAGCTGCCCTAATAACCACCCTCGCTGACATGCGGGGGCTCTTCCGCAGCAATGGCACATCTCCAGTGGAGAAAAGGTCCCATCCCAGCTCCTCCAGGCACCTGCAAGGCCCTTGTGCCTCTAGGTGGCGAAGAATGGGGCGGACAAAGCCTGACGTTTTTTTTTTTTGGCAAGGACACACTCCCCTGGCACAAAGGGCACTTTCCTGGGCAGGGAGAGGCATCGTGATCGCAATATGATGCAGAAGGATGGAACATCCACCTGGATGACCCCAACTCCTTCCAAGAAACAGCCTGGGTTTGTTTTAGAGACCCATGGGGAGAGAAGCATCTCCTGGTCCCCCTGCTGTCCCCATGGCAGCCGTTTGCTCCCTCACCCCTCCGGTCCGGGTTGCTGCTGCCAATTACACTCTTTTGGCATGATCAGGAGCTGTGTAGGCTGGAGCCGGTGAACAAACCCATGTGTGCTCATTTCAGCCGCCCTGGAAGCAGAGGAGAACGGGAGGTGGGGGAGCGCGGACTTCCCAAATGGAAAAATACAGAATCAGTCGTGGGGAGGGCAGCACTCGGGAAAGACAGGAGACCTCAAACTTCTGGGTCCAACTAATGCCTGCCATGGGCACACTCCTCTCAAGTCCCTTGCCGGGAGGGAACAGAAGTGGCAAAGGAAAATCGATGTCACTGCTCGTGGCCAGGAGCAGAGAAGGAAAGTTCCTGTCTGAGCCAAGGAGGGAGGTGAGACCTCCCTGCCCACACAGGCAGCCAGGGAGAGGGTCTGGCTGCTCAGCCTGCGCCCCAGCCCCAGCTCCCTTCCACCCAGATCAGGTCAAGTCTCACACGGGCTGTGCCTGCTCCAGTTCCTGAGTACCAGAGGAGCTGTTCCAGCAGCTCCCGCTTGCAGGAGACGCTCCAAGCCAGAGGGAGCAACCAGGGAAGGAGCGTCCATCTCCAGCCAGGCTCAAAAACCTGCGTCCTTGTTTGCAGTCGGTGGGAGTGGAGAGAAAAAGCACAGAAAGTGCCACGCAGTGCCAGGGAACCCTGCTGGCGTCGGAGCAACAGGACACTGCAGTCACAACGGGAACGCGGCCAGGCTGGGACCGTCGGTCCCCACCAGCCACATACCTAGCACTGGAGAAAAAGGCACGATTGCATCCTGCTCCTTAAGTACGAGGGACAAGGAGCCTTCCCGCTCCAAAAAGAGCTTCCCAGGAAAGCTGGGCACCCAAGGGAAAGGGAAATGCTGAAAGACACACCATTAACACCACCTTACCTGTTTGCCTTTTACAATGTGCTTGGGCACGGGCACTTTAATCTCCAGGTCACTGAAGTCTTGGGACCAGGCGTAATTCTCTCGCACAGCCCCATTGTAGCTGTCAGGGTTTGTCTGGAACTGCTCCTGTCTCCTGGGGGAGAAGAAAGGGATGACGTGCTAAGTGTCGGAGAGATCAGAGTCCGAAGAGAGCAGGAAACCTGAGAGCAGGGCGCAAGAAGCACAAAGGGAGGGCAGAGCCTCTGCTTGGCCACCCTGCGAGCTTCCCTAATGCTTCAGGCTGCATGCCCAGTCTCTCCCTCGCTGCTGGCCCTATCTAGGAAGGGAGAAGATTCAGGTTGGCAGCCCCAGGACACAGAGGGACTCCAGCCACCCTGCCTGTTGTGGGTGACTCGCATACCCCTCTCCCCCGCGTGCCGCAACGGAACTCAGGCTGCTGATAGGACAACCGGTGAGACACACGATAATTTGGCTGCCCAAAAGGTGCAGAGCAGGCCCCTGGCTGGCTTGGGGTGCCTTCCCGGCTAACTCCACTCGAGCGCAGAGCTCCTCTTCCCCTCCACCTCCCTGCTGCGTCCACCATGCCCGTTGCAGCTGGAGCAGAGGACACCGTCACTCACCGGAGGGTGTGTGCTGTCTCCTGGGCCACTGCCATGGCTGCAGAGGTGGTGGCCCATCACTGCGACTTGGGTTCACCAAGAAAAAACAGAGCTGGTCGTCCTCCTCCTGATTTTAGCATGTTTGGGAAAACCACCATCTGTCATGACCGGGGCAGTTGCTGACACAGAGGTGATGGAGCTGCAGAGCAGGATGCCTCAAGAGCCAGCCTGGTGTGGCACTGGAAGGGGGCAACTGGACAAGTGGATCACGAGCAACACTTTGAGCAAAACACGGCCACTTCCAGCTGCAGAAATCTCAGGAGAAGGATGAGGAGGCAGTTGTGAGGGTAGGATGGGATTTATCAGATCAATAAGCAATAACCAATACAACATTTCCAGCCAAGAAAGGAGATCTCCATCACACCCTTTAAACTGCTGGCAGGCTGAGCATCTATTCCACCGAAATCTCCCAGAGAGGGCTTTCAAATAAAATAAAATCTTTTTCTAAAGATAGCTGCGGTGCTAACAAAAGGCAGAGTTATTTTAAAATGTTTTGATACGCACCTAGTCCTTAATCTGGAGCTGTATAAACAGGGGGCCGCAGCGAGTTATGTAAGGGGGGGGCCGGTGACGAGTGGCCCCAGGGGGCAGCCAGCCCCGGGGACCGCGTCTCCCCATGCCCCACCGCCTTCCTGACACCCCCACACCAAGGGGCCCTCACCAGCGCCAGGCGGGGGTGGCTTCCAGCAGCGCGGCGCCCTGAGAATTATGTAAGATCCATCGATTTTAATTAAATTAGGCTCTAAGACGGTTGGAGGGTCTTGTCGAAGGGGCTGTGTGTACATCCCCGCCCCCC